>OENT01000350.1:65292-129874 GCA_900239685.1 Rotaria macrura | reverse complement strand
CAACTTTTGATTTGATATTTTGAAAAGGCGTGCATCATAGCCCCTATTCACTCTATGTGTTTCTTTCGTTCAGTTATCTAAAAAATGTGTTCGACATATAGATTCGTTCTTCGTAGCCGCGAAGTGATTTTCCTTTTAATATATCATATGATTCTCGATGCTAACAAGACGAAAGAACGCAAAATATTTCTTTTTCGTTCCGTAAGACATCTCGTAGATGACATACGGGATTGAAAAGGTTAATGAAAACATTAAAATCAGTCAAAGAAAGCACGGAGTGCGCAGGTGCCGAGGAGAGGGGAAAAGTAAGAGCTAGGTAAGGGACGACTTTTTAACATCGGGAAAGGGGCGCAGAGTGAAAAACGTCCACCCTTTTTGGTCTCTGATTCTTGCAATTATTAAGTGAACGGTTAGGATTCATTATGAAATTTCTCTTGAATCATACATTGAGATATAATAATCAACATAGAACTTTTGTAGATTCTGGTCAAGTTTTATCTAAACTATTTCCCAGTAAAAAAACATTGGATTATAGAAGATTTGAATAGATTATAAAAGGATTTTTCTGAAACGAAATCGAAATTATAATCGATTGAAATCATCGAAACGAACGATCATTGGATTTTTAATCAAACAATAGTCTTAAGAATCTAGTAAAATTTTGATTAAAATCCTATTAAATACAGATCAAAGGATTTTTATCAAATATGCATGATTTAAATCAAACTTTTACCGGATTTTTAAGATTATTGTTTGATTAAAAATCAAATTATCGTTCTTTTCGACGATTTCAATCGGTAGGTTATCATTTACCCTAAATTCTGGTACCCAGAATGTATCCCTAAATTCAATCCACATTTGTGGATAATGAAATCGAAAAAGTGAAAACTGGTAACCAAGTAGGGATTTTGATTTAGGGATTTTTATATTTAGGGATTTTTTTTACGAATTTCCTATTGAGCCCTTTTCGAATATTCGACGTATTATCATCACAACTGTAAGAAGTCTCAGTCAACGAATGGAACTGTTCCATTATTCAGTTGTCTATGCAAACTATGGATCTAGTCACCAGATCTTCCGAGAAAAGCGTGAAGCTGGGCATCAGATACTTTCGAGAAAAACGCAAGTGAGCATCAGATCCGCCGGAAAAATATGGATCCATTCCCCGGTTCTCTTCGACAAATATCGAACTGGTCATCAGATGCATTCGAAAATTATGCAACTGGTTACCAGATCCTTCGAAATAATACACAACTAGACAGCAGACGCTTTCAAAAATAAGCAACTGGTCACCAGATCCTTCGAAATAATACACAACTAGACAGCAGACGCTTTCAAAAATAAGCAACTGGTCACCAGATCCTTCGAAATAATACACAACTAGACATCAGATGCTTTCAAAAAGAAGCAACTGGTCACCAGATCTTTCGAAATAATACACAACTAGACATCAGACGATTTCAAAAAGAAGCAACTGGTCACCAGATGTATGGCAACATTGTTCGCAAGTTCCAAATATTGATTTTAGATAATTGGGTGCCGTAAGTAAAGGAGAATGACTAGCGATACAATGTGTCTGCTATATTGTACTTTAGAAAAAAATCCCTAAATATAAAAATCCCTAAATCAAAATCCCTACTTGGCTACCAGTTTTCACTTTTTCGATTTCATTATCCACAAATGTGGATTGAATTTAGGGATACATTCTGGGTACCAGAATTTAGGATAAACGATAGTCATTCTTTCAATCGATTATAATTTGTATTTCGCTGCAGAAAAATCCGATTATAATCTACTTAAATCTCTCATAATTTGATATTTTTTCACTGAGATTATATCCATTGTTTCGAATAATGGCCCAAACTTACGAGATGAAACATTTATCCATATCAAAAAATCTGTCTCCGTTGTTTTCAACTAAAAGCTCAATGTTGATGGTTGGTTTTATCATTTCTATCGTGATATTCTTCTCGATAACACGATTCAGAAATATGTTTTGTGATTTTCGTAGTTCGGCGAGAGAAACTTCGTATCTGGATCTGAGGGAATGAATATGAAAAATTTGAACTCTATATTGTTGTCGCGAATTTTCTTTTCCTTAGATTTCAACGATAAATGAACAAGACTAGGATTTTTATTGGTGAAGAAGTATTCTATAGTATTGTATGATTTTGGTGACAGAAAACTAAATTTTATACATCATAATATGTAATCACCATTTCTGAAAATAATCGAAAATCGATTTTTTCATGGTTCCTGCTTTTTCTTCGATCAATCCGTGACTCAATCTGTGATATCTAAAAAAGTTGAATAATTCGTCTATTTCTGTAGTAAGATGTGCTGCTCGTTGATTCGTAATTGTTTCTTTATAAGTAGTTGTTTATGCTTATCCTGTTCTGATGATATACCAGATATGATTACAGCAAGAATTGGTATTCGATTTACAGAACAATATGTATAGATCTACTCTCTAAAAACAGGTATTTGTCACCATCGGAAATTCTTTTAGGGTTTCCGATAGCAACAAATCCCTTGTTTAAGAGAAGGGACCGTCGTTTGAATCACTTCCTTGTTTTTCTCGAGTTCTATGCCATTCTTTCTATACAAATTATTAATTATAGCAAGGCGCAAGCTATGTTTTACGCTCGTACTGTCAAGTATCCAGATCCTATGGCACAAATCTCTTGTGAAAATAATGAGTTTGAATCGATTCAAATATATAAGTATATCTTGGCTTTTGAGTAACAACGCAAATAGGTTGGGATAACATGATTAACCTATGTCGAATAAAACTTAGATAGCAAATATCTATGATAAATTCTATCAGATTTAATGGAACTACTTCTAGTTTGAGACGTATACTCTTCTCCACATTTGTCCTGCTTTTTTGCATGGTTATTCTTATTATTTCTTTTATTTACTCGTGCTCAAATGAATGATTTATTTACTTTATATCTTTAAAAAGAATATACTATTGTCTTTATCGAAACAATGTTTTCTTCTCTTTTGCTTACAATGAGAAATCACTTACAGATCATCTTTCTTCATATTGGACTAAATATTTTTTTTAAATGGCAATTCCACACTCTGTTTATGGTAGGCTATATTACAAGAATAGTGTTGGATTAACAATATTTGGTCTCAGTGACAACAAATCAGTCTTCAAATTAAGTGTCCTACACGGGCGAAACGCCTTGTTCCACTTATAAATGTACTGATAAGATCGATTCAATGGTTGAAGAATATGTGGGGATGCAGGAGATTCAATCGTCAACATTAACTCCGAAGAACTTGAACTGTTCGTTGAACTTCCTTACATTTGCGTAACGTACTAATTTCGTCTTCTTTTGTATCCTAGTCTTCACAGTTTTTCAATTTTTTTTCTTTTTTTTTCTCTTTATTTTGCTGTTATTAGATATTAGTCTCTTGCCTCTATGGCACCATAAGGTCATAAGGTCCTTTATTCAATAGAAGAAAAACAAAATTCTACCTTCACATTCAAAATAGTTCAATGATACTCATTAAACATTGTTTTGATTGAGCATTCCATAATAGACTCCACGTCTTAGTATCAATTCTGTATGCGTACCACTTTCCACTATGTTTCCTCTAACAAGCACACAAATCAAATCACATGAACGAATAGTCGATAGACGATGAGCAACAATGAGTGATGTTCGAGTCGGATCTTCTACTTGAGCTTGTTCAAGTGCTTCTTGTACAATCTATAATTGACAAGCGAAAATTAATCTTTTATTGAAAATTTCAAAATAACTTACTTGCTCGTTGTATGAATCCATGGCGCTTGTAGCTTCATCTAATAGTAATACTTTAGGTCGACGAATAAGTATTCGAGCAATAGCAATACGTTGCTTCTCACCCCCAGATAGAAGACCACCTTTCAATCCTACTTTTGTGTCATAACCCTAAATATATATCATACAACAGTAATAGATCCATTATATAATTTCGCATTGTTTAACCTTAGGTAATTGCTCAATAAATTGATGAATATTAACCAGACGTGCTGCATTAACAACATCTTCCATTGAAACATTCTCCAAGCCATAGGATATATTTTCAGCAATTGTTAAATCAAACAAAATTGGTTCTTGACTGACAAGACCAAATTGAGAACGCACCCAATTAAGGTTTAGTTTTCGAATATCAATGCCATCAAGAAGCTAAAGTGAGAAAAAACATTTTATGCAATAACTTTCACAATCAGATGAAGAAATAATAACTAGTTGACCACTTGTAACATCATAAAATCGTTCTAATAGTTGAATGATTGTCGATTTTCCACATCCTGATGTTCCTATACAGATCATATTAGATGATAAACATTTAAAAGAAACACTTAATTCTTACATACCAACAAGAGCTACGCGCTGACCTGATCAGTGAATGATAGGTTTTTAAGAAATGATTAAATCAACATGTATCTTACTTACTTGGCTTGATATTCAATTGCAATTTGTTAAGAACAATAGATGTTGGCCGACTTGGATAGATAAATTTGACTTGATCAAATTTGATCTCACCTCGAAAATCAATCTATAAAAATCGTATCATATTCATGGTATATCAATAGTTGAAACAAAATATTTCTCTTCAACATTCTCATACCAATTCTTCCCCTTCCGTGGAAGAATTGTCGATAGTTGGTATTCGATCAAATAAATCGAAAAACGCTTCAGCACCCAGCAATGATGAACCGATACGACTACCCCTAGAATATATATATATATGGTAGAAGTTGAAAGAAAAGGAGAGATTGCACATGTTACATTATGCCGAAGATTCTTAATACTTCGATCGAAAAAGCAGCGAAACCAATGACCCTAATATATCAAAAAGATAACAATGCATTCTCTTTAGCTTATCAAACTATATAGTTTAAATTACATTAAAATATCGTTCGACTCAAGTTTGTTTTCTTCAAACAAGACGAGGGCACGCCAATACAGAAACGCCATGGTATATACATCTAATGTCCAATAAATGCCGTATCCGATTGAATTTACTATCAAAGGTTTCCAAGACAACCTATGATAGAACAAGATTTATTAAAGGTTCATATAAAAATATACGCATAATATTGAAGTAAACAACCTTGATACTTGTTGAATAAGTTCAGAATATTGCCGTAAAACTTCATTTTCTACCGACAGCTGTTTTATTGTACGCATGTTATGAAGAACTTGAACAGTAAGCTACACGAGTAAAATACAGAATGAACGTAGTATATTCGATTCATTAAAGAATTCGTAACTTTTTTCTTTTTCTACATAAAAAGAGTGTTCGTTGAAATCTAATTTTACCGTGCTTGCTCGACCGACAATTTGATTGGATTGTTCAGTCACCCGTAGACTGAACAGTACATCGAAGTAAGTGAACATGGATACGATAAAAAGAGGACAGAAAACAATCAATGTTAATTGCCAACTTATGAGACACCCAAGGAACATTCCACAAAACGTTAGTGCAGATATTTCACAGATGACTCCTAATCGCGTACCAGTCATCTCTTGAACAGCTGCTGCATCAGAAGAAAGGCGAGTGCAGATCGCACCAGAGCAGTTTTCAGGTCGATCGAAATAAGCAACTTCTTGGCGAAGAAGACACGCAAAAGCTTTCGCACGAATACGTTGCATCAATCCCGATCCTGATATGGAAAAAGCCGTGTACTGGAATAAAGAATGAATAAATCATCGATCAAACTCAAAAGCAGCATTTTTACTTGAACGAAACGAAAAACTAATAAAAGAGTACCCAAAAGAAGAAAAATAAAGCTGGTATTCAACACTTCATGATTTCGTTCAGAGTTTAAGCAAGAATTGAATGCCTAAAAAATAAACAAATCGATATAAATGAATGGTATAATTAACGCAAGTTGCAAAAGTTCCTGGAAAAATGTCCGACTCTGTTGTGTTTAAATGGAGGGTGCTATAAACCTAATTCATTTTTTGTTAGAAAGAGCATCGTTTCTAATTTGAAAGGACACGTTTCACAGATTCATTGCGTACAACGATAGTAAAATCCATTCGATTTTTCTGAAATTCCTGAAAAACAGTATGTAAACATTTTAAACAATAAGCAGGTTGTATATGTCCACAAAGACATATTTTTGTGAGCTCGAACGACTTCTAAATGGTGTGGTTGCTTAAGACTCCCTTAGAGAATAAAAATCAGCTCAAACGGACTTTTCTTTACAGAGAGTCAGTTTCTTAAAATTATGATGGTATAAATTAGGTTTGTTTGCGCAGCATTAAACTTCACAGTTGCAACTATTTAATAAAGTTAGGACCAATAGTCTAATCATTTTTTTTGTAAATAGTCTTGTAGCTCATGAATAACTCGATCTGTCGTAGTCAATCTTTTTTAAATTACTTCTGAAAAATTGATGTATAAATTGATCAGATTTTTGAAAGATTGATACACCCAAAGTCGGAAAAGAAGTGAAAATTAGTTTTTCTTGCCAAAATTATATGATAATAATCAAGCTTGGCAATGATTTGTATTTGTGGTAAAACCCTATAACGTGTTGCATATAACCTGCAAAAAACAGCCCAAAATTTTTCATCTAAGGTAAGATATTGTTTTTGTTGTGAAGAAGTCAAAAGCAAAATTGCAGAAATTTACATTACGCTTTTTTAGGGGATTTATAAAAATCGGACGGATTTCACTACTAATGCATGAATAGGAATATGTGAAATATGTGCTTTCAAAGTAGAAACGATGCTCTATCTAACAAAAACGAATTTTTTTTCCATTAACCTCCGTTCAAATACAACAGAGTCGGACATTTTTCCACAGACTTTTACAACACCCGTTATTAATTTTTTCTATGGTATTAATATGAATCAATCCCTCACATCGACTACTCTGGCAAATAAGAATGCAAACATTGGTTGAACAGCTCCACTAAGTACACATAAGATACAGCCAATCAAGATAGTGATCCATTCAGGACTATTCATTGACAAAAGCCTTAAAAAGATGGATCTTTTTCTAAATGGCTTTGAACTTTTCTAAAAGCAAGATGATTAATGCTGGTTTTAATAAATAATTGCTACAGAATTTGTACTTGATACACATCAGTGGCTTGACGATCGCTAAGTAAACGACTATGTTCAACTTTTCATAAAAAAGCAATAGACCAGTGAACACTTTTACTATTTGAATATTAACATACATATTAATTTTTGATCTTCATCTATTGCTTTACATATGTTCATCATATCATCTTTGCCATCGTCAATGTTTTTCATTTGTTGATGTCGAACCATTGTTTGATACTTACCTCCTTCTTTTTTCACCAATGATTCATGCGTACCTTGCTCTATCACAGTCCCCTTATCTAATACATATATTTGATGAGCTTTTTGAATTGTAGTCAAACGATGAGCAACTACAATAGTTGTACGACCTAAGTAGAATCTTATATCTCTATGATAAGTAGGAGAAACCATTCCTACCTTCGCATGCTCGATCGAGTGCTTCTTGAACAAGTTTTTCGTTCACACTATCAAGTGCACTTGTTGCTTCATCCAGTAAAAGGAAGGTGGGCTTTTTGATAAGAGCACGAGCTAATGCAATACGCTGTTTTTCACCACCACTCAACTGTATACCACGTTCGCCAGTAAGTGTTTCATATTTCTAAATAAGAAATAAGGACGCATATGTGCAAATAAAGATACATATTTGATGCAAACATCTGGTAGTTGCATGATGAAATTATGTGCATTAGCCTCTTTTGCTGCTTGCTCTATTTCTACTCGTGTTGCATTTAATTTACCAAGACGAATATTTTCATAAATACTCATATCAAAAAGAATCTATCAAGTAAAAATTAAAAGAGAAAATGAGAAAAAAAAGGCGACAAAAGAGCATACTGGTTCTTGACTGACAATTCCAATATTTTGTCGAAGTTTCTTAACATTATAATCTGTTATTGACCGACCATCAATCATGATTTGACCTGACGAAGGTTCATAGTAACGAAGGAGCAATGATATGCATGTGCTTTTTCCTATGAATAAATTATCAATACAACTGGTATTCCTTTACAATTTTTGGTTTTGAAAAGACCTACCACAGCCACTTGAACCTACAAGAGCAGTTGTTTGACCACCACGAGCAATAATAGAAAGATTCTGCAAAACTGGCTCACTTTTGCGAGATGGATATACAAAATTGACTTTATCAAATTCAATATCACCACTAATATTACAAATGGCTTCTGTCTCCTCTGTCCCAATATCTTTTTCATTGATACTTTGGTCATTCCCCTATGTCATGTAAACAAATAGAAGACGTTGCTATTGACATGAGAATTTGATATACTCAGACTTACTTCGTCAATAAGCCGAAACACTGATGCTGCTGCACTTCGAGCTTCAGAAAATGACTGCAGGAAAGAAGCAATATAATTGAAGTAATTCACACATTGTGCAAAAATGGTAACGACCTATAATAAGATAGTAGTCGGACATTTACATTTCTTTATTGGCTCATGATATGCACTACTCACAACAACAATGTTACTAATATTCTGTTGAAGATTATTTTTGCTTGACATAAAAAGAGCACCGAAGAGGAAACCAAATGCATAAATTGAATAAGATATCAGAGATAACCATCCAGTAAAAATTCCAAACACTGCACCTTGGCGTATAGTAGACCAACGAGCTGTGCGTAATTCCCTTTCGTATCTAAATGTATTGAAAATAGAAACATATTTCATCATACTACATATGTTAGTAAGCTATTAAGATATATTCTGTTACCGTTTTTGCTCATATTTGGTACCGTTCAAAGAAAGAACAGTTCGAAGGGAACTAAAAATTTCTTGAACGATTTGTTCAGCCTTCGCGTATGCACTTAACTCATTCATTGCTTCCGTAGAAGTGAGCTATGATAGTTCATAAAGGTTAAATTTATTGAACAATATTTTATACCTTAGAAAACAAGAATAGACTACCAACGGCAAAGCTCCACAAGCATATCATGATGACAGATAATTGCCAGTAGAGAATGAAACACAGTATTAGCCAAGCAGTGACACTGACTGTCGTTATCATCCACACCAATAGTTCAACACCAATGCCTTTCTCAATCTTGGATATGTTACTTTACAAAAATTGAATAACATGAAATCATTTAGTATAAAACATGACAATTGCTTACTAAAATAACTTTGCATTAAGTTGACTAGTTGGTTTGGAGTCCATATAAGATATGTTCTAAAACAGAGATAGAGAGAAACACTTAGAGTCGTGAAATTGAAACATAATTTTTTGTTTACTTAAATTTTATTTTTTCTTTGTTTTGTACTATCTGTGCTAGTTTGGAACATATTTTCGCTTAGAGTTCACATTAGTTACAATGAGCCTAATTCAAACATGCAAATCACATATTTTAAATTGAATATCTCATTGACAATAATTTGGAAAAATCTGAACCGATGGATTATAACTCGTTAATTAATAAGAAACACTTCTTCTCATTAAAGCATTCAAACAATTAAAATTTTTGATAGTAGGAAAGTTCATATGGTGACTATCAAAGTTTTGCTTGTTCTAAGTTGGGCATTCAAATTAGGAAGATTTTTCACTCCTTGCTCGCATTATGAATAGAGCCCCTAACAGAGATGTCCATAGCGGTGCTGCCGCTACCGTCACAGCAGTAGCGGCAACTTTCGCTTTTTAGGCGTCGCGGCGCAGCGCAGCAGCGGTTGAAATTTCATTTTTTTCTATACAACCTACAATACGTAAGTAGATTGTTTCAGTTTGATTCAGAGCAAACCAATTTTTCCTTTCTCAATTAGTTCATTTTCGTTGCTCTTTAATCATATAACTGATATATGAACATTGGCATCACATAATTATATGATGACTTGATGTAGGACCATGCTACTAGATTTTCAAGAATTTATATTCTACCTCATTTATAATGGACGTACATAACTAAACAAACGAAAATGTTTCAATCATCATTATATGTAAGAATTTTAAATGGCAGATATTTTATTTTAAATATTGTAATCTATATTGTTTCATTCATTTACTACTCTATAGTCACATCAGGCGAACCTTTTTTCCATACCGTCCAGCTAGCCAGACCTCAAGATTTATTTATAGCGCATGAGTTTCTTAGTCAAGATTCTCAAGTACTTCGTGCGCATATCAAATAATGTTTCCATAGGGCCAGTTGCTTTCTGTAAGTTGCTATAGTCTCTCGCTTTGTCAATGCTAAAATATCAGCTATTCAAACGAAATAAGAATACTCTATTTTATTCATACAATGCTTTCTACTTAATTTAATATTTCAAGTTTACAGGTGTTCTCGCTTACTCACAGTATGTTCGTTACTCAATTGAAGGTCTAATAAATGCATGATTGTTGTCCATTTCATTATATACTGATATTTGACCTAATAATTCGTACGAATTGTATGCTATATAATCGATTTTTTATTAGAGAACAGGGAACTTGCTGTAGATCGTACTATTTATAACTTCGCGGCACCAGCGCGACAGCGACAACTTATTTTTTATTGCCATCGCGGCGCGGCGCAGCAATGTTTACTTTTCGGAGCATCACGGAGCGGCAGCGGGTAAAATCAGATTTTTCTGAACTCATTGCGGCGCGGCAGCGGCACAGTACCAGCTGTGATGGACATCTCTGGCCCCTAATAAGAACAATCTCAATTTTTACCAAACTACCGCTAATTACTCAGTTGATCTTCAAGATATAAAAACGATTTCTGCATCATTCGGTTAAGGCGAAGTTTCTCTAATGAAATTTGTAAAATCTTTGATTTTCGATGTACGACAGTTTGAAAACGTTGTTCTTTTGGATAAAAGAAAAGAACTGTGTTCGGTTTGTACATACAATGAATTTGAATAAAAGTCAATCCCAAACACGCTCTAAAATTGGATTTCAGATGCCTCTGTAGAAAAATCAATCATTCTGAAATTTTCAGGCCATCCTTTCTAGCATTTCCAGGAGTTCTACACCGGTGACATTATAGCATTAACCATCCCGCAAGGCCATTCACTGCTCTTCACGACAAAAGTGCTCTACAGGAAGAGGGATATTTGCTGTGCTCGGAATACTTATCGGACCAAAATCTCAGTATTGTATGAAATTCCCTATAATAGACAGTAACGTATCCTGGGCATATCTGGTATGATTGACCGAAAGAATATCACTTTCGCAGCATAGATGTAGACTAACGAATGTAGGAGGGGATGCTAGGATGGATTGGATAAGGGCAAACGTTGTAGAAAGGGCTCCAGTATAAGTGGTCTTGTTCTTGCGTGATTAAAACTTTGAGGATGCTAGATTTTAGCTTAACATCTTCAAACCTAAGTAAAACTCATGAGAAATAATGTTCAACTGAAAAGATGAATTCCCATTAGAAAACGTTGCCCGCTTAGAGCTGGCCAAATAGAAAGCTGTTACCCCGTGCCAACGAAGGATTTCTCTTTTCTTGCTTTCACTGTTACACAGTTTGAAATTAAAAAGTAATCTGAGTGGATTTTCATTGAAAGATTTTGAATTCTGTCTTAAAATACAACTCAGTTGAGGAACTATAATCGCCAATGGCAAACAATCAGATGGTAAGATCTGACAAGATTCTGCATCTGATCTTGTATGATCTAGTAAGATCAGATGAAAAATCGTACACAAAATCGTGGTCTCAAAAGTCTGACATCAATTCCTACTCTAAAGCTCTTGACAAATCTTGTTCTTCTGTCGGATCTGACTATAAGATTATAGAAAAACGTTTGCGACAGTAAAATCTTACAAGAATCTTACCGTACAAATTTCTGTATGATATCTGAGACCACGAATTTTTTACGATTTCATCTGATCTTACAAGACTTGATGTCTTATTTTTTACCTGGGCGGTCACACTAAGTAAAATGTTTGTAACACTCCAGAAACGTTCAAGTCTTACAGTATATCTCGGAAACGAACTGATAGATGAAAACGAAATTTGAAATGTCAGAATCGAAGTTCAAACAAACTGATAGCAGATTCCGAAAAGTGCACCCATGTGAATGAATCCGATACCGAATCCGATTGAATCTGATAGGATCCGACGATCCGATGAAATCCTGTGGGAATCCAGGTTAATGAACCACTAACGGATTCGACGGGAGAAACATATTTTCTTATTTGTGTATGAATTTGTTAGCTCTCCATATGTATAGAACGAAAAAGACAAGAAGTGTCACTGATGTTATGTGACAGAACGATGAAAAAGTGACCTTCGCGGGAATCGAACGCGCACCTCCTGCTATCCGGGCAGTTGTCCTAGCCAATAAGACTAAAAGGCGCATCTTAATCATCGTTTAGCGTTAGTGTGAATCAACACTAACGCTAATAGAATTAGGATTTAATCCCGATAGTAGAGGCCTGTTGGATCATACGATGAAATCCAGTCTGATTCCGATAGTAGGATTCGATAAAATCCAACAACAAGGGTCCGAATGTCGGATCGCAACCCGGAATCCGATTGGATTTCGTCGGATTAGAGAAACTCCGATAGAAACATGATCGGATCCAATTGTCAGAATGGTCCTCCTGGGGTCGCACGAATCGTATTTAGCGGTGAAAGTTTGGTGGAGCTCAGAGTAAAAGCATTTCTCAGGCCAGCTCTAAGCGGGCAACGTTTTCTAATGGGAATTCATCTTTTCAGTTGAACATTATTTCTCATGAGTTTTACTTAGGTTTGAAGATGTTAAGCTAAAATCTAGCATCCTCAAAGTTTTAATCACGCAAGAACAAGACCACTTATACTGGAGCCCTTTCTACAACGTTTGCCCTTATCCAATCCATCCTAGCATCCCCTCCTACATTCGTTAGTCTACATCTATGCTGCGAAAGTGATATTCTTTCGGTCAATCATACCAGATATGCCCAGGATACGTTACTGTCTATTATAGGGAATTTCATACAATACTGAGATTTTGGTCCGATAAGTATTCCGAGCACAGCAAATATCCCTCTTCCTGTAGAGCACTTTTGTCGTGAAGAGCAGTGAATGGCCTTGCGGGATGGTTAATGCTATAATGTCACCGGTGTAGAACTCCTGGAAATGCTAGAAAGGATGGCCTGAAAATTTCAGAATGATTGATTTCTCTAGAGACCCTGGTTGGATGTCCTCAACAGGATCCAATAGGATCATTGAAAAATCCGACGCTTGCCAACAGTCGGCAGTCAGTCGGATCCGACTGTTGGAAACCATCATTATCTATTAATTTCAGAACACTTCCGGCGTCGGAGTTTGTTGGATATCGACAATAAGATCTGATGATATCCGATTATAGGATCCGATGAAATCGAATGATATCCGAAAATGCGAACATATCAGATCTAACGAATTCTGATGCTATGAGAGTATCGATAGATATTTTATTTTATCTCTTGAATTTGAGCTACAGACTATTTTGCGGTACTTCAGTTTTTTTCTCTCTTATATGATATTTTAAATTTTTATGTTTTTAATTTCATTTCAGTTGAACTAAATTTTTCGATTTAATTATACATGTGTATTTTATTTTTATATTGAATTTTATTATATATTTTTTTAACTTAACTTACTTTTAAAATTTCTTTATATATTAAAAATTTTAATTTTTCTGCAGTTTACTCTTTTCATGTACTGGTAGGGTTTTATTTTGCTTGACTCGATCTTCTTCAACTCACTCCGACTTACTCACAGCGCTCTCACCAATACGCAGTACATACAGTGTGTGAAAGTTCAACCAATCAGTATATAGACGTTATTACGAAGAAAGAAAAGAAATTGCCTTTGGTCTTGTCTACACTAGAAAAATAATGCGGCATTAATTACGAATTAAATGTATGTGCGTCTACACCTATAAGTTTAATGTATCAATCAGAATTGAGAAGTGCCCACTATAATGTTTGCAGAATGAACAACTCTAGCACGTGGTCAAGAAAAATCGTCGCCTCTGTCTCTCTATAGTTCATTGATCGCGTTGGAAAGATCTATTATCGATGATAAAAGGCGACTTTATCGAGGCACATTCATTGTTCTAATTAGGTGATGAAGTTCTTTCTCGGTTGGTGCATTAAATCTGAATTAACTTTTCGACCAATCACGTCCCTTAATTCAGCATTAACTTTTCTAGTGTAGACAAGGCCTATCGTTTTATTTGATTTTTAGTTTTGCACGGTATCCGTAAACAGTGAGTCTGAAGTATTTCTTGATTTATTCGATTTTATTTGATTTTCAGTTCATTATATTTTTTATTTTTTGATAGTTTAACTTTTAATTTAATTCGTTTTTTTTATATTATTTAATTTATTTCAGTTATTTGATTTTTATTCTTTTTATTTAATTTTGTTTTTTGTATTTGATTTTACTTTTTTAAATAAAAATAATCGTAAGCTCTAATGGACTACTTAATTATTAAGTTAATTGCAAGCAAGGAAGGAAGTATGTGTGATGGCCGAAGAGAGGGGGGGGTTGGTCAAACAATATCTAATATTCAGCTATAAATTCGATAGGTTTGAATGGAAATCCGAAGTGTTCCTACTACCGGACCAACTGTCGGAAATCATCGGATCCATTCACCGACAACTTCCTATCGGAATCCAATACCAAAGAATCCCATAATTTCCGAAAAGATCCTGCGGGATGTTGTCGGATTCTTATCGAATATTGTTGGATTATTTGGTGGTCCACGGTAGAATCCAGCAGGATCTCAGTCTCGGATTGTTTGACCTGGGGAGGCATATGAGATCCAACTTTAGAGCGTGTTTAGAAGTGGCTTTTATTCAAAGCCATTTTTTGTACAAGCCGTACCCTGTTCTTTGTTCGAATGAGGTATATCGACTGTACTTGATTGTAAAAATGCAGGCAATGATAAAGATGCATTTTATCTCTTGTGAGCCTCTCTTCAGTCCAGGGAACACGTAAGTTTAATTACAATACGCGAGGGAATTTCGTATTTTAACTAGAGTTATGAATCTCTTACAGAGAGCCAGCATTAGATATTATGACCTTACAGTAATCCGAAGAAAAGAGTGAGATTAATTCTTAGAGAAATTATTTTTATGTGAAAGATTAATTGACTTACACGCTGAATAAGTGATCGAAAGAGTGATGCTTTCATACGAAATATTTGCCTTTTTACACTAATATTCCATATAAAATATTCAATCGTGCAAGACAGATATTGTACAATACCGATAACTAAATTAATCGAGAGAAAAAAATATCCATTATTTTTATTTATCTAATTATATGAATCATCATACTCACTGAATAACCAGTAAATTATAGCCATAACTTCTTCTCGAAATGCAGGCATTGATTTCGTTAAGGTTAACGATGAATTAACATAACTATAATAATGCAGGTTGAAGTAGAAAAATGGCAAAGAAAAACAAAATTCACAGATAGTGGCTAGTGCTACTTTTTAGGTAACTACTTATGCAAAACACCATTGTTAACTGTATTGAGCTCGATGTTTTGAAGATATGTACTGCTATTCTTAACTGGATCTGTTGAAGTTTTATTTTGATAATTACAATTATCACCAAACGATTCAATAGCAAATATTCCTGCTAACTGACCGAACGCAAGTTGATAAGCGACAATGCAGAGCGTCTCTGGTACCATCAAACATACAGCACTGAACATCAGAATCGTATCAATGCCAGTTGCAAACCGAAACTACAATAACATCGAATGCATGAATCAATTTTTAGTATTTCATCTGAATAAACTTACCAAACGAAAAGCACTGACAGCTGAATCTTCGTCACTATTTTCGGTATCATCATTTAATTCAATATATTTATCGTTCTGTTTCTTGTTGAAGATTCGACGCCAATCAAAAAGTCTATGAAAAATAATCCATTATATAATTCCCGAGGTTAGCTATTTCCCAGATCGTACCTATGGATCGCATTTGGTTTCTTGTTTCCATCAGTATTATCATTACCACCAATCGCCAAGATATCAGATGCATTCAACAGAGGTTCTCTATCACCCATTTAATGTATTTCTCAACAAAAAAATTATAAATAATGTTACGTGAAAGCATGCATCGATAAGCAAATGACATATACTTTTTATTTATATGGTTGAAAATGATTAATGCAGCTTGCTTTGTTAATGAAATACTTAAATGTTGTGTGCAGTCAACCGATTAAGTATAATGCGTGCCCCAAAGCCACAAAGTCGAAAATGTTTTCAAGTATCTTTACAGTTTTTTGTTTTTCTAACACTTTGTATAGAAACATATAGATTTTTCACATTTTTCAGTAGAGAACATTTTTTCTGAATCGGATGATATAAAAATCATCAAATTATGTTAAATAATAATTAAATAATCAGCGGTAGATTACAAGGGATTCAATTTCTCCTTATTTGAACCAATGTGTGGAATACGAACTGTCATAGCGAAGAACAAGCAAAATTTTTTAAAACCTACTAATAGTCCACTGACTGATGAGATGATACGAAGACGCTTATTTTTAAGTAGTTATTTCTAAATGCACTGTATGAAAATGTTAGTTTTCAACTGGTTCAAATATTAAGATTTATACAAGTGGGAAAAATCTGATTGGAATCAAAGCAATCTTTTCCAATCATTGTCAATCATTGTCAATCATTGTCAATCATTGTCAATCATTGTCAATCATTGTCAATCATTGTCAATCATTGTCAATCATTGTTAATCATTATCAGTCAATGCCATTCAATGGTGCCCATGTATCCATTTTTTGATTTTCGACGCGTCTCCGAGCGTTTCGGATTAATATCCCTGAACGCGTCAGGATTCGTCCAAAATGCAACATTTTCGAGGGTGCTAACGCGATTGAAAGATTGAATGCGCGTCCAAACGCGTATATACTGACGCGCTCCAACGCGTTTAGTACTATGCAAAAAATTAAAAAAAAACAGCTAACACCGTGAGATAGGATCGAACTAACATGATATGGCGAACCATGATATAGCATTCAAAAACTTTGAGCAACAGATTGGAAATTGTTTTTAGCAACAGCTTGAACTAAGATTCGAACCCATGATCCATTGATTACAAACCAGACATAGCATCCATTGAACCATACATCAATCGATAATGATATTATGCTCATGACTTAGATGAATGGGTTTTTCTACAAGATTTCTCGCATGCAAAAGTCGGTTACTAGATTATTTTTATTTTGTAAAATTAATGNAATAAAAGAAACATATCCATTTTCAAAATGAGCGATAATACAGGATGCTGAGTCATTCTTCGAATCTGAATAGCATATCTATCACAATAGATCATGTAGGACTCCTGTTTACATGTATATCCAAGATATAATTTACCTTGTTGATTAATAATGCGTAACTCCAAAGACTGATATTTTGATGAAACACCCATCTCCTTCCTAACACCTTATGCATTCTGAAATACATCGTGGAACTTTTATTAAGTCAATATAAGTACTCAGAGTAGTAGATTTCATTGTTTTCATCAGTAGAAGACGCTTTTACTCGAAGACGATTAGGAACTTTCAATCCTGACACAATGTTCAGAGTATAATGCGACATAAGTGTATGCAAACCGATTCGTACATGAGTTATTGAGACGCATCTGAGAGCGTTAGGGATTTCCGTCCCGTATTAATAACTATTGCTTTTCTAGAACGATTACAAACGCGTTCCAAACTAGCATTTAAACGCGTGCATACAAATTTATTTTGATTAGAAGTCAAGAACGACAAAAATCTTTCTGAACGCGTTTAGACGACAAGTGCTGGATGAGTTTAGCAGTGTTTTCAGAATCCTGTCCCATAACAATGCGTCAATGTCGCTGTTTGCAACAATAACGCATCTATCCGCGTCGAAAATGCGTTTTTTGATTACATGGGAAAGCGAAAAGGTCAGTTACCGTTACGTTACCAAGTAATAGACAGAGACAGAGTTTATAGGCAACGAGCCGTTAACCGTTGTTTGGTAATGTGGTAGTGGGAAACTCTATCCTTCCAATTATCAGGAAAAGAGATTTGCAGAGAAAATAGAAAATTCTGTAATGGTTTAAGTAAGTGAATCGAGGTCGGGGAGTTTGAATCTGAGCTCCGTACCCCTCGAAATCCTATTAGTAGGCAAATAACCAGTAGAAATCAAGTTCTTGAGAAGATGGTTTCTTAGGGATGATTCGAGTTGTACAGTTCCAATATGAGCTGCATTAGCCTCGGAATCCTTTTGGTGGGTCAATAGCCAACAGAAATCGAGGCTTTGGGAAAATAGGTTTTTAGGGGTAATTCGAGTTCGGCGTACCAATATAACTGTCGTTTTGCGTAGATCGAGCTTTCTATTGTCCCCCAACCAGGCAAGTGATTTTCAGAAAAATGGAGCACAGATCCGAACTCCACAACTCGAATCACTTTTAAGAAGCCATATTCTCGAGAACTCGATTTCTACTGTTTATTTCCCTACCAATAGGATTTCAAGGGATACGGAGCTCAGATTCAAACTCCCCGGCCTCGAGTCACTTACTTAAATCCTTAAAAAATTTTTTTATTTTCTCTGCAAATCTCTTTTGCTGATAAATGGAAGAAGTGAGTTTCACATTAATGAATGCTGGAAAATTCAGCCGTTACCGAGTAATTGTATGAGTATAAAGCGCTGATCGCAAGGATCTTGTTTATTTAGCTATCATTATAGATCCTTGCTGTGAGAAACACTGGTTATATCGTCGTTTATTTTATCAATCCAGGGCAACCGCGATGAACGATAGGCAGGTCGATGTACGATCTATGCCAATATTTTTCTCGTTTTTTGTCGTATATCTATGCGGTCACGTGACACATGACAGAACAAAAGAATGTAAACATATCTTTTCTCTTGCTGTTTTCATTTCGTTTCCATCTTTTCACAGAAACCAACAACCGTTCTGTTCATTTCTTAATTCTGCGTTGTTCGACATGCCTCTACTTAGAAATATTCACATGGATACAAAACTCTTCCTTAGAATATTGTGGAACTTCGTAATGAAGCATTTTATGATTTAATTCGTTAAATTTTTACCATAGGATTCGATCAGAGACTGAAAAGAGGCGGAGAAAGATTTTAGTTAGGTGGACGGGCAAGATCGGGGACGTTTGAATACGACTGTACGAAATACATTCATTTTTTCTTCGTTACATAGAAAACAACAAAAAAAAGACTGATTGATCTCCAGCAATATTATTTTGCGTTGATATTACTTTTATTGTAGTCTTGTATAGGGATTGCACTTTAGCTTTAAGCTTTAAAATTAAAGTGTCTTTTTCTTATTCAAACAAAATCATGACAGCTTGTATCAATGTATGTTTAATTCTCAAAACGTCTTCATCATTGATAGTGAAATTGATCGAAAAAGGCGACGATTGAAGGAATCCGTCTATTCAACAATCAATCATTCGATAAATCGCCGGGGATAAAATACATAAACTTTGAAATCGTCTTTAACAAAAATCAAGTGCAATTATCAAAAAGACATTATCCATCCGAGAAAGAAAGTTCGAAGGAAGATTGTGATCGAAAGGTTCAGACAGTGATAAAGGGGATAGCGGAATAGAAGAAGATGAGCATGATGATCAGTCTCTACCAAGGGGCGAAAAATGAGACTTCAGCAGTGCATAATTCATTCGTACTTCAGTGTACTTCCGCTACTTCAAGGTACTTCAGTGTACTTCCGCTACTTCATGGTACTTCAGTCGTACTTCAAATTAATTTTGCAGTACATGAAGTCTCGCTTCCCCCCCCCCCCTTCCCCCTTGGTCACTCCAGTATTACGGCCTTGCCGTTCCGTTCTCAAAGAAAAGAAAAAGAAGAAGAAGGGTGAAGAACTTTATAGAATCAAAGGCATAGGCATAAAATGTACGTATGCGTTAAAAGATTGTGTATCATAGGTTTATACCATGTCTGACGAAGCAGTCTTCGACTCTGAAAACGTCACATTAATAAATAAGAATAAAAAATCAAAGATCAAGGAAGAGAAAAAACTTTATTATGAATTTTGAATCCTTTTGCAGCACGATCAGCAACTACATTAAACTCTCTACTTGATTTACTTTCACAGATTCAACAAACTAGTGGTCAGCGTGATTGCCAAGCTGGTGAAAAACTGACCATCAATTTAGGTATGGCTCGAATTGTCTTAATGACTCTAAAGCATAAAACTCCTCTGCCAATGGCACACAATATACTTAACCATCTTCTCCCGGGCTATTATACCAAAATCTAACTAGGCTGGATTAACAACTTGGAATTATAGAAACCCTGGTCTAGTTGAATCAATATTGAGTAATATTATATTCTTTTTCTCTTTTAAACTGAATATTGATCTTATTTAGTTTTTGCTCAACGTGTGACAACTGGTGTCAGATATAAAATACAAGACTTACGAGAATCCTTGAATAATTGTGTGAGAGGAGCTCGATATCAACAGCGAAGAATGAATCGCAGCATTTTCAAATGTTATATGAGTATTGGGAAAGGGTTCTCTTAATAAAACTGATTCTTGTCGTAATACTGATAGAACTACAAACCACGACGATGAGAGGGATATCAATGACATGGACATAGATGAACCTATATGATAAACGAGAAGAATGGAGATACAATACGAATGTTTGGCTTTTATCAACATGTATTATTCAATGTCATTTTATTATTGTTTTTTCACCATTTCTTTAATTTTGTATACACTTTTAGAATTTTTTCATTCGTTTGATTTCAAGTTTTTGATTGTGTATATAGTTTCATATTGGTTTTCTATGAGACTTTCTTGATGATAGAAGTTTATTTTCTATGACTGATGTAAATAATACGAATACATTATGTGCTATTGAATGGACTTTTAATAGGAAAATCCATTTTTGCGTGAGCACCATTGTGTTATTAGCCTTTTAAACATTTTTTGAGCTGCATGCGTCACGTATTATTTGTAATTATGTTTTGTTCTTCGAGAAGTAGAAGTAAATTAAATGAACTCGAGAGAACATTAGCCATAGCTAAACTTATTACCAATAATAATTCATAAAATACTAAGTGCTGCTTAAATAATACTAATCGTGTGTTCTATTGTTTAGTGGATTTTAAGGAAAGCTTCATAGAATTTTACTGATTCTTTACTCATTCTATTACTTCGAAAACTAATTCTTGAAATAGTGATCTCTTAAAAACATAATAGAACAATATTTTTGCAACAGATGATATGTACAAAGCACGAAGAAACATTCCGTGTTCGATGATTACGGATTCCGTCAACGAGCATTTACGAGCACATAAGATGGCGTACAAGTGGCGTCACCAGAAGCTTGGCGGGGCTCAGCCCCATCTCGTCCTCTGAAGTACTTGTTGAATGGGTTCTAGACACAAATCATGACAAGCTCTCAAAAGTTATTGCCAAGTTCTAAAGCTACCGTTGTACTAAAATGAAATGGTCATATGTGCATTATTTTTATCTTAAATACAGAGATGCCCAGTTTAGGTATGAGAACAGAAAATTTTAAATCAAAACAGAAGAAAATATTTATTTGAGTATTATACGACTATTTTTATGAATATTTGAAAATGTATCATTAAAAAAGTTTGTTTTTCCTGACAAAATAAGGTGTGTTGATGTTTCCGTAGATTAGATGAATGATGTAACTATCGGTTGATTCCGATATGTCTTCAAATCGCGATAAAGTCGACGATTTTATCACAATCAGTCATTAAAACCGCCTCGATTTTGAAGACATGGGTTAATGTTAAGTTTTTTTTGTGAATATAGTTAAACGAAAAGCAATTGTTCTTGATTTTTGATTTACTAGGTTATGTATATTCTTTTAATCTCTTTGTAGAATATTGCAACTTATCGCTACCTTTGGTCAGGACTCTTGAGTCATAATGGACAAAATAAAATGATGATTAGTGCTATCAATATCTGATAGTGATAGAAACGAACAGAAAACTCCCCATCACGATCCAGTTCAAACGATACGGTGCATATACGCTCCATATACAGCCATACATCGGACGCAGAATTACGGATCGTACCATCATTGAATAGGCCGTTTTACGGTGTTATACCGTGCCCCCTGACGGCCTTGTATACTGGGACGTATTGTCCCGGTGTAACACCGTAAAACGGCGTATTTTAATGATGATACGGTCCGTACTTCTGCGCCCGATATACGGGGCGTACCGTTCGACCTGTATATCAATGGAGAAAATATTTCTACTCTTATCGATTCAAAATCCTGACTTTGATGCTTACATCCGGAACGAGTTGGTCTTCGATACCCAGGACGAAGGTGAGTAATCGGATCCTACCGGATCATCACAATACTGAAGGAATTCGATCGGAAGTAGCTGGAAATTCATAGTGGCGCGGAATTCAATATAAAATCTTACTGAAGAAGAATAATTTTTCACAGATTTCTATCAGTTCTCGTCGGATTCCGACAAAACCTGGTGAAATCCGGACCAGATTCCGGGTCACTTGATTCTTCGATCTGGGTATAAACATTTTCATCCGCCTGACTATGTTGATGAATTTGGTTGTGTACTTGTCATTGCAGCTACGTGTGATAATCCAGTTACAAGTTTTTCTTATCAATCATACTGATGGAGCTAGGGTTGTTATGGATGCATTAGATGCAACCTAGTGTGTGTGTCATATTCTAAGTAATGAAATGTAAATTATTTCGGAGAAAATAATTAAAAATTTAATTTTTACAAGTAGACTTTTCTGATTGAAAACTTGAATTCAATGAAAATATGTTAAGTTAGAAGATTTTAATTAATGCAAACTTGTTTAGAGGATAGATCACTGTTTTATTTTTAAAAGATAGTAGTCACAGTGTATAAACGCCTTTCCTGTCGCATAATTGTCCACTTTGGTAGCCACAAGCTAAAAGATCCTGGCTTTTAAACGTGAAAATGTCCAAATAGGTGACTGTATGCTCGAGTGCTTTTGAATAATGACAATATACTGATATTGAATTAAGATCGAATGACACATATGACGCTGCAATAACGCTCTTAGGTGTAAAGAAATACTAATTGAGACAGCTTCCTTCTTTATCCAAGTTCTTCGTCTGGATATTTTACAGAAACCATTGATTGAAAAGAAGCTTGCGTCGATTACACCTATTGATAATGGCTTCGCAAGATTCCATGGTTCATGCGCCCTTATAGCATTAAAATACTTCGAATGTTTATCAATCTTTTCTATCTGATACACTTCATACAACTAATTAAGGTGCAATGGTAAAAATCGAACTTTATGAAAAATGTACCTTTATTAAAACTCAAAACCTACTTAGACTCGAGTGCTATCCATGTTTTTTGACAGTGTCTCGCTGAAAATTGGAAGCAATCAAGAAATGAGTAGCAGAAGTGCTATTGATACTCTATGAGCAACATTTAAATCTATCTCTTATTCATCGACTATATATCGGATACCACGTGACTTAAAGCAATATCATGTGTATAAGGCGAATGAGTATAAAATGGTATACTCTTCTGATACAAGTGAGTTATGAACAGTGTGCTTGAGATCGTATGAGTATCTTGTGTTTCATCTAAAGTGCATTTGATCAACTGTTGGATAATGAAAGATACGATCATTTTCTTTGTTTAGCGTTCGCATCTCATCTGATCAAATCGTCAAAAATTGATTTTTCTATCAACATGTACGCAATGTGTTGGAAGAATTCAATAGAAAATATCATTTTTTTATACGATATTTATATCTTCAACTTTTTTAGCTCCTAAATTTTCATTTCATGTTGAATTAACCTTGATGCCAAATTGTCTTTCTTTATTATTATTGTTGTAGAAGAAATAATCAAATCCTACCATTCGCGTCTTAAATCATTTTTCAAATAGCATTAAAAATGATGGACCTGTACCCAGGTGAATGAATCCTATACCGAATCCGATCGGATCCTACGATCCGATGAAATCTTATGGGAATCCGGGTTGTAGAAACAGTATCGGATCCGACGGAAGAAACCTATTTTCTTATTTGAGTACGAATAAGCATTTAAACCCAACAATAGAGGCCTGTCTGATCACACGATGAAATCCAATCGGATTCCGATAGTAGGATTCGATAAAATCCAACACTAGGGATCCGAATCAGGAATCGCAACCAGGAATCCGATGGGATTTCATCGGATAAGAGAAACTCCGATAGAAACATGATCGGATGCCTGTCGGATCCGATCGGATCCAATGGTCGGAATGATTCTCTTGGGATATTTCAATTACTCTATGTTTGAATTTGAATCCATAGTCGGTGAGTATAATTAATATATTTGTGTGCCTCATGTAAAGTTGAATAATTGAAAAAGAAAACATGAAATAAAACTGATGATACAAGAAGAGAATTGTATTTTTCGCCCCAACAATATCCCCGTTTAAATGCTATTTTAGCAATAATTTTCTGCTTGGAAAGGAACAAACTAAATTTTTATTTGAATTTTTAAAATTTTGATACAGCCTCGCTTACTCGATTAATTCATAGTGGAAATGCTCCAACGATTGAATTACTAAAACGTTTAGATCTCTTGCAAAAAACGTGGCTAGTCACATCTAATTCATCGTTGTCATATGAACTGAACATATTTGATCAACCCAGGTCAAACAGAACGATCCGTAAACGGTCGTATACGATGAAAACACGGCCCATTACGGCGTCGTATTATCCCGTTTTAACAAGGTCAGTAATACGGCCGTATGATCTATAGAATACGATAGTATTACGCTGTCTTTACGAGTGTTTTACGGCGTATAAACGGTGTCCGCGTACGTCCGTAATACTGACCTTGTTAAAACGCCATAATACGGCTTAAAACGGTCGTTTAACCGTGGTATACGATGTAAAAACGACCGTTTACGATACTGTAACCGCGGCCGTTTTCATTGACCTGGGAAGTGGTTAATGCTAGTATGAAATATGTACTTCCTTCCTGAGTGTTTCACTGAAATCAAAACACAGTTGGACTTCCTACGAAGGTTCATTCCAGATCATTGACTTTTGATATTAAAAACTTCGTGATTAAATACACTGCTCAACGAACATATACTCTATATAAAATAACTTCCTATGAGCAACAGTGATTTTCATCTGATCGCGTTGATATTTGTCGTAGGACGTACGAAGGATGCTTAATATTGATGAAAAACAAATTACCAGTAGTTGGTTTCTTAGAAACAATTATTTCGTTCGATAATGATTATGAACCAGTTCTGATTATTCGGCCGGTTGATTTAATTTCAACAGCAGATTCTATGTCAATAGCAGGCCGAATTTATCGATACACTAACGTATTATATGCAGCATGTCATGGAGCAACGATGGAAATAAAGAATGCAGAATCAATCACACAACAACTTGCTTTTCGACCAGGAACTGATCTTACATTTCCTCTTGTTCAGAAATCTATGTTCTTTTATTAATATCCTAACCGAAGTGGCAGCAATTAATCTTAAAATAAAGTTGGTTATTTGCTCTGTTGTTAGTTTACATTGGATGGATGGCATGTTGATTAGCATAACAAGCAGGTTCTTTTCAATAAAATTTTTTCAATATCAATCTATTGAGAGGTTTGATATATCTATCTCAAAAGCAGTAACTTCTGTAATTTCTTGCATACGTGCGTTAAAATATGTTTATTAATCTAATATTCTCCTTCACACTGTTGAAATGCGTTGAACATATTTAAAAAGTTTCTACTTGTTTATTCCTTGACTTTGGTTACTAAACGCGTTCTATAACGTTTTTTTTCTTCAATTCTCATGGTCGACGAGTTAGAGTGACGGTTTCGGGGTTGTACGTCTGCGTGGGTCTTTTCGACGTTTGCTGTTGGTACAGGTGGTGGCAGTTGTGTCACAATTGGACTTTTGAAAGTTCTGCTACGATCACATGATGATGATGATGTCAATAATACTTGATCGATGGATCTTTTCTCTCTTCGTCTCGATGTATTTATTTGTTGTCTTTGCTGTTCCTCTTCCTCCTCACTAAATTCACATGTATAGTATTAAGAAAAAATAAGAAAGAGATTACAAATAGAATTCCTTACGATTGAGCCGATGCTATAGGGGACAGTAATTTCGATGCATCGTCATTGATAACAATGGTAGGCCGAACATACTCTGATTTTTCAACATCAAACGTATTGTTACTTAGTAAGAATGTTTTTCCTAGATGATTCTGTTTATTATGATTTTCTATAAGGAAAATTGAAGACGAATTATTTCATACAAATACAAAAGAATTTGATTGTACATACGAATTTTAATTGGCTCACGGAAACTAACTTTTTCCTGTTTAATCTTTGGTTTTTCTTCCAGAGACGTATTTTGTAAAGAAACCTTTTCTTTTCGTGATTTTCGATCACGAATAAGTATCGATTGATCAACCGTAAATAACAATGAACGAATATTTTCTTTGCTATCGACCATAGGATTTTCTTCAACTATTGTATCTTCGTTAGTATTGACATTATCATCAATGTCATCTTCGGATAACAATGGTTTAATGGATTTCTTCACAAATGTTTTATCCGATATAGTTGAACTTATCGATTGATTGTGTTCATTTTTTGCTTCATCATTATTGAATGTTGGCACGAAGTGTAAAAGTGAAACAGATAGATCTGGATTCATCATATCTGTTTCCATTTCCGTTTCTTTTTCAATAGCAGATACATCTCGTAATGTCATATGATTTACTATGGCTTTCGTTGGAGATGGTGGTTCTTCAGTATTTATGTCTTCATGAATTGTCGTAGACATATTTAATTGAGAAGGAACGATCATTGAACTGTCCTGTACTAATTTTGAAGCACGCAAACGAGCCCCTAGAATAATGACGAAAGGAAAAGTTTAAGAAAGATATCAACCGAACTTTAGAGCTAACTGAATCAATCAATGAGAATCTTTATTGATCGATTGTTCTAGATTACTCGAGATTTAAACGAACTCTACTTATGATCCATTGACAGAGTGTTTTCCATTGAAAGTACCACAAAAAAAATAGTAAAAGATTTTCTAATCTTTGTTCTGCATATGAATTTGATAACAAAATTCAGTGCAATGGATTACTACAGTCTGTTTCAATAGGATAGCTCAATCGTTAGTCGAGTATAGAATATTTATTTGTAATTCTGTAAAAGAATTTTCAAGTGTGGCATAAAACAGATAAGAGTTAACTCTACTCGTAGTGTTATGCTACTATAAACGATAAGCAATACGTTTCAATCAACTTATTTGAATGTTGATATTTACGTTTGATAAGTAAAATTACATGCATGAAACTTTATGAGAATCGATTAGCTCAAGTTTTTGTATCGCATATTTGAACATGGACTTATGAAGAAATTATTCATGAGTATTTTGTTTTTTGAATTTGTACATTAATAGAATATCATTTATAAAGAAGATTCTGATGTCTTGTTTTCCTACTGTTTACGTCATAACTGTTGATAATTTACGCAGTACTTCACATACTACCCTCTGACTTCTCAACATGCATTCATGTCTTGACAAGAGAGTAGCAAAAAGTATCAAACCATAACTACATAGTTTAGAACAGTTTTCTATAATCTTCAAATGAAATAAATACGTGATGAGCTATCATATATTAAATCATTATTTTCTTCATTCTCCAGTGTTTACATCGATTTTCTTAACCTTAGGATTTGCTGGTATCAAAGTTTCGGATTCATTTTAGCCATACAATCTGCTAGAATACGTTTGTGTGACTAGTTAAGTAATGCCGATAAGTTAACAAAAAAATTGAATTGTACGAAATCAATCGTTTTGTTACTTACTCTTCAATGTTTGAGTAATCAATGGTGTTAAAGTTCGTGCTTGCTAAATAGAAAAGTAGGATTAAACTTTGTGAAATAAGATCAATAGAATAGATGTTTACCAAAATTGATACATCGTTCTGTTTTTCTTCCTCTTCCTCCTCATCTTCTTCAATGATTTGACTGAAATCTGGACTTTGTTTTACAGGTCGAGGTAAACCGTTTCCACCACCATACGAACGTAAATCACCTGGTACGACTAATTTCCTATGGAATAGAGAAAAACGATCTATCGAACGAAAACAATTCATATGAATTTTTACTGTTGTAACATTGCATGGATTTCTTTCCAATGATCAGCTTCTTCTTGAATACCATCGGAAATGATTCGACATTGTTCATGGACAAATGTACGTAAATTTTCCATACGCTAAAAACGAAATAAAAATATCATAATAGAAAAGATGCGTTCGTTATAAAAAAAAAAGTCCATTATTACCGTTTGAAAATAGACTTCAAGCGATTGTGTTGCTAGCTGTGTCATATTATCAAGTAATTGCAATTTTTCATCATATTTCTGTAAATCACTATTACATCGGTTTACTTCATGAAGAATTTCATCGTTTTGATTTGTTAGATTTTTTAATTCGAGATTCAATTGAACTAGAAAAATCGAATATACTAGTATTTCTTAGAGTCTTCTCCTAATCGACAACACTCTGTATTCTAATCAGTCTCGCTAACAGTTAGAATTTCATCGTGTTAATTTAATGTCAAAAATTTTTCAATTCCATGTGATCTAATAAACTGAGATATGATGCATCGGATAGGTTATTCGTATAATATGCAACGAATACGACAAATTATATCTCTTATTCTCTCAATCATTATCCAAAAAAGTATGATTGTCGTTGTCATTAATATGAAGACAAATCGGTTTTTGTTTGTTAAACCTACTATTTGCTGCTCGATATAGACATCGCCGAGCTGCATATCGTGCTGCTTTGGATTCAACGAAACGTTTCTCATTCCAAATAATTGTTAGAATATAAACTGATTTATTACCAAACATCTTTCGTTTTATTAAAAACTAAATGAAAGAAAGAAATTTTCACTAAATTCTATTTTGAATTATATGTCTTTGTTTTGGCGTCTTTTACGGAGAAGAACCAATTCTGATTGTAATGCATCCTATGACACAGAGGTCACTCTTTTACATATAAAAAACATTCTCTAGTCAATTAATGTTTTTTCTCCTCTTTAAAATATGAAAGACAAACAGAAAAAAAACACACCATTCTATGCTAATCACAGTGAGTCGTTTCTTTTTCTTCGAAAAAACAAAAATGACTACAGTAAGTAAGTCAACTTGATATCGATTCAACAATAGAAACATGAATTCTATCCATTAGGATGACGCAATGCTCGCTGAACTAGAGAGAAAAATTGATCTATCATCAACAATCGAAATGATACATGTTGATGAAGACGATGAAATAAGTAATTTAAATGAAAAATTTCATGAAGTCGATGGAGGTGCTGCATTAACCAATAGCGGTCTTGTAGCAAAATATTGCTTTCGAGCTTTATCGAAATATCCAATTATCTACGGTTACAGACGATATTCATATGGAACACATTACATTCGTTTTCAAATTGAAAAACGAGCAGATCTACGTTTCTTCTTTGGAATTATAACTTCATTAGAAAACGTCAGCAGAGTTATGTCGACAGATATAGATAATAAATCTCTATATGGATGGTGGGGTCTTAACAGTATAGTCGTGAATGGTAAAGTTCGCAGAAGTAGAGAAAAAAATGATATTGAAAACTATGATGAATTAACATTAACATTAAAATGTGATGATCAACAAATAGAATTAGAACATCATCGAAGTAAACGGTTATTAAAGTTATCGATTGATATTCTCATGTGTCCATTTCCATGGAAAATGGTTGTTGAATTACCAACTTACGGTGATTGTTTACGGATTATTCAGTAGTTTAGTCAATCTAGTCGTCATTGTGCTATTGTAATATATGAAATTTAAAAAAATATTCTTGCAAGAATATAATTCTTCGTTGAATGTTTTCTTTTACTTAGGATTGTTGAAAGGAAAATATAAACACTTATGAAAATGTATATATTACGCTTAGGTTTAAATAGAATTGTTTTAGATAGATATTGACTAAAGTTTTTGATGTTTCATACTTGCGGTTGTGAATCGAAGCAGAAACTAATATAAATTGCTCGGTGTTGACAGTTCAATGTATGGGTTTACGTTTTTAATCATGAGTACTGTTCAATTTAGTCAAATTTTTCATTGAGATTGATCACCGATATGATTTTTAATGTGTTAGAAAGTCATTACGTAATCTTTTTGAACTATTGATCGAGGTCTGATTTATCGATTCTGTGAGTAAAAGTAATGAGAATATGTTGAAGTGAAATGAAAGCGAAGCAAAATATCAAATGAATAAATTCGTCAAATCACACAAGTATTAAGTAATACAACTGCAATTGAACAAAATTCTTTAGAAGAGAATTCATCACAAACAGTCATATTCTGATTATATGGTCGCATAGAAAAAGAAAAACGAGGGATATAATGCACGAGAATTTTCATTTTTTTTAATCATTCCCACTGTTTAATAAATTAATTACGCATATGTTTGGGATAATTCATGTAAATCACTGATAGTATATGAAATTAAATCGTAGTAATTATTGTAGATACTGTACGAATACAAAACTAAGCGGATGAAATCATTTATGCTGTCAAACATGTAACTAATAAACAAAACGAAATACATAAGGTACACCTAGTTTAACAGTTCTGACTCAAGTCCACTTACAATCATAAACTGTTCAAGAAAAAAAAAAGAATGAACGTTAACCGTGTCGTTTTCTTGTAGTCATTCAATATCGTTAGATATGGAAACTGTCGATAATTATGTGTCATTTTTAACTTCGATGAATATAAAACGATAATTTAAAATTTAATTATTACTCGTCTGAATCGTATCAATAGGTTATGATAATTTGAACCCTTTTGAAAAAAATACAATTTTGTATTGTACGATGAAGAAAGGTTTCAAATCGATATCATAAGTATTCTTGTCTAAACTGTATTGTTAATCGAGACAAGAGAGTATTGAGATTTTTATTAAACAAACATTACAATCTTCTTGTCACACAGTTACAAGAATCTTTTTCTCTCTCACTTTTATTCTCTATGTTCAAATGGTTTCATCACGCATTTTTCTTTCCGTTCTTCTAGTACTTGAAGACACAAGTAAAATAAATTCACTCTTTCAATATAATCTACATATTCTTTATTCTTTTTTTCTTCTTTCATAAGTGTCGCACACAGAAGGTTATAACCACAGAGTGTGTTCTGATTTCTTTTTATACAAAAAAAGAAGAAGAAATGCGTGAACTTTAATATTTTTTCAAATTGACAATGGCAACAACTACCGCAAAAAAACCATGTGCTAAATGTAATAAAGGTAGTGCAGTTACTACATGTGACGGATGTCAACTATCGTTTTGTACTAAACATTTTGTTGAACATCGTCATGAACTCTCTCAACAGATGAACAATATTAGTGAAGAACAGAATTTACTTCGACGAGATCTATCAAAAGATATTCCTAAGCATCCATTTTTGAATCGTATTGATACATGGGAACGTGAATCAATAGGTAAAATTCAAGCAGCAGCGGAAACGGCTCGAATCGATCTTCGGCAATTACTTGAACGAACAAAGAATGCTTTGAATGCATCAGTTGAAAAACTAACAAATGAACTACATACATGTCAACAATCAGATGATTTTACAGAAAATGATCTTAAACGATGGACTGAACAATTAAAAGAACTGCGTAAAAATCTTGATTGTCCATCGACTATTTCTATCTTAAATGATGATGATACGAAATCATCTATTCGTTTGATTCGAGTATGCGGAAAACAATTGAAATCACAACAGCAGCAAACACAACAACAAATTCAACGTCCTTCTACTCCGATTATTAGAACATTGGAAAATCGTATCCATAATATGAAAGAATCTATCTATCATAATAATGAAAAATTTGGAGACATTGACGGAAAAGCTAATTTATCTGACGATAATCTTGTTGTTACTTGTTGTTTAGCATCTATATTAACACAGCCAATTATCTATGGTGTTAATCGATACTCTGCTGGGAAACATCATGTTCGTTTCCGTATCGAGAAAATGGGAGAACTACGTTTATTTTTCGGAATAATTAGATCGCTGGAGAATATCAGTAGATCAGGTCATGCACAGAATAATAACAATTCTCTTTACGGTTGGTGGGATCTCAATGAAGCTATTATAAATGGAAAAGCACAAACAACTAAATATAGAAACATCGTTTCGACAGGTGACGAACTTTCATTAACAATAGATTGTGATAATAAACAAGTTCAATTACAACATCATCGAACCAAACGACTAACACAATTATTGATTGATCTGAATAAATGTCCATTTCCATGGAAAATAGTCATGCGACTTCAATCGGCCGGTGATTGTGTACGTATTCTTTAGTAAAATATTGAATTTAATGATAAAAAGACTTGTTATTCAATTTTTCTTTTGATGATAATAAAAAGATGAACATGTTCATGAACTTTTTAAAGAAGCGAGATGCTAGAAATTTCGAGGTGAAATCTCTTTTCTTAAATCAACATAAATAAAGCATTCAATGAAACCTGTGCGACAACTCTAACGACATTGTTCATATACATAGAGTTACGCTTGATATGTAGCGTAAACGTTTTAGAATTAAGTTGTAAAAAAATTCATTTACATTGCAACGAATGACAAAATAAAAACTAGAACTCAACTACGATAAACATATAATTACAGTTTGCATAGTAACAAGTGAATCTGTTTCATATGACTTTCGTATGACATTGTAGTTTTTTGTAGCGGAAACTGTGTGTAGTGAAAAAGATTGTTTTGGTGAAATTCTGATCATTTATTCTGCAATCATAATAGTATAGACAAGGTTTGTCCAATTCAGATATTTTTTAGCATAGAATAACTTTGACTAACTTTTCGAAAATTTTCTCATGTAAATCAATGCCAACGACAATTACAGGGATGATCAGACGTATAGGATCTTATTTTTAGAGAACTATTATTTATTTGTATGCTCAAATCCTTGTTGTTTTACTGTTGACCCTCTACAATAAAATAAGAGACTGTCATTTGATACAAATCAAATATATTTAAAAGTTGAGATTTTCTTAGCATGAATTGTCAAAGAAATAAAATTGTTTCAATGCATGAAAAAGGAATTCAAGGATCTAGCCAAAACATCCTTGAATACCAATAGGATTATTCAATAGCAAGGTTGAAGTTGCAGCCGACGTAGAAAACGTTTAGCCGCTGTTAATAGTGAAAATCGTCTTAATTCATTATAGTTCAGTTTTCAATCAGATGATGATTCCTTTCGAATCTAAAGACTTTTTAGCAATACGTTCTAATTAATGACAACTATTTATATCATTGATTACAATGAATTGTGAGAAAAAAGAATATTCGATCAATAAAATAGTTTCTATGGTCAGTACTAAAACTTACAGTAAATAATGATATAATAATGAGAAATGAATTATAAATTTCATTAACAAAATATAAGCATTCAACCACAAGAACAATAAGTTTTACTCGTATCACGTACCATATTGTGAGAAGAAATAAATTTGAATGAATAAGAAAACACCTGAAACAATATTTGAAAGAACTCAGAAGAACAAAGAAAAATGAGAAATGATAAAATCAAAAGAATGAAATTTTTGTATCAGCAAACCAAATTCAGTTTTACTTAGTCTACGCATTTTTCTTTTCTCGCCAATCGAAATTGTTTTTCTTTATGTTTCATTAAAAGAATCATCATTTTCTTTTACCATTATATTGTGCAGTCTACAATATTCTCATGTGTTGTATTAATTAAAGTCTACATAATTGGAAGAAAAGCGTATATGTATCAGTGTTCAACCTTTGAGCCGACTAGATAAATTTGTATTCTTACTTCTTCGATAACTAGTTCAATACTGAATTAAGAAAGCATTTTTCGTCAAATTATTCATTAACCCTTTGATAGATATTCCTTTGGAATTCATAGTATCAAAACTATTTTAAAACAAAGGTGTTGTCAGAAATTGAGATCATAAGTGAAGAAGCTAAATTTGAACAAGAACATTTATAGATAATTTTCCATAATAGCTGTTCTCCTATTGTCATGTGTTTGAACTTTACATTAATTTCTGCATAGAATATTGTTTTAGCTGAAATATGAATTTTATTTTCAACCTAATTCTGTAACGAGTATTTCATCGCAATATCTATCTTAGAATACTTGAAACACTGATAAATAACACGTGTCTAATCCAAAATTTCATTGAGAAGGTCGAAAGATCTCACATTGACAAGACGTATCTGAGCTGTACTTGCTATCTGCATGACATAGCCAAAGAGTTAAAGAAAATAAGAATGAAACTATAACTCATTTCAATATTGATACTCATCTTTTAATTTAATTAATAGTTAATAATTAAATGTACTCACTCTCAAATTTTTTTAATAATCGTACTGATTAATAACTGAGTCTTCAAATAATTTACTGATCGAGTGCGCGTTTCACTGTTCAAACATCCACCATATTGATTTCTATTGTATTGTGGTGTACGGTAGCGGAAGTGCAAAATCAGAATGAATTATATTTCTTGCTCGGTTATCTACGGTTTGATAGAGCTTGCAAAGCTGATCACGAATATAACGTTTCTATTTCGTTTCGACCTCTGCTTGACCAAGAAATGTTTTAAAAAACTAGAGTGACTCACAAAATAGAATTTTTATGTTGAATTTGTTTTTTCTATAAAAAATTGTTAAATATTTATTCCAGTTATTCTTGAAACTTTTTCAAACTACGATATTCTCAATCTGCATGAAAAACTGAGTAGAAAAATGTAAAATTTCTAGATGTAGAGCAAATAGAGCTAAAAGAATCCTATCGAACATAAATAGTTCCATCAGTCAAAAGGTATGTATCAGTGAGTATTATTGTGACCTTATCTAGTTTTCTCAATAAGTGATAGAACCAACTATGTTATCCTGATAGAGAACGGCTAGACCATTGGCTGCAAACGTACCTAATTTGTTTTTTAAAATTCGGTTTCATTATGAAGATAACTAAGTTTTTTCCACACTTGCTGGGAACACGGAGAAAAAGAAAGAAAAATCTGTTCGTACTTAGCGGCTTTAGTATCATAATGCTACCAAGAAGCAAAATAGATAACATATTCTGAATCAGCGTCAAAAGCTACATCCAATGATGAAAGTTTAAGTAAAACCTATTTCCGATCAATAATCAACCTGTAGTTTCCCTTGGGTGTACTTTTAGAAAATTTCTTCCCTAGTCCTTCAGGGTGGTATTTTCGCAGGAAAAAAAGATGCATTGGAACCTCTGTGATTCGATGCAGTTTCTGACGCTGATTCCGAATATGTTATCTGTTTTGCTTCTTGGCAGCATTAATCGAAATTTGAGAATTTTTATAGAAAAACAATTCATGGTAAAAAATAGCATTTTCTTAGTCATTGTGGTGTTTTACGACTTTCTCAGCCCAAAAATGTTTAAATCGAAATAAAAAGAATGTGTTCGTGACCAGCTTTTCAAGCTCTATCAAGTCATACACATATGAGCGAAAACAAAAATGCACTCCAATTTTGCATTTCCGCTACCATACGGATAATTGCATTGTTTTCATTCAGCATCTCATCTTTTTGAATGATCAATTAGAATCTAGCTGATCTGATTTAGAGAAACACAGAATCGTTGTTGCAACTATGATTGACTCTCAGAAAAGTATTCTCAAAACAACTGGACAAAAGTCATCCATATTAGCAGACATTAATCTTTCTTTTCCACCACTTTCTATTAAGACAATTAACGAAATAGAGAATCACGGGAGTTCCATCAATGAAAAATGAAGGAAAACAATACGTGCGTCAGATGACTAGAAAACTTCCACCAAACCAAGATTTGACTAATCTTTCAAAAAAAGAGTATGAAGTTTCAAAATGATTTGAGTCATGAATGTTCAACACATATCGATATAGAACGAGATAATCCTGAGGAAGGAAATTTTATTTTCATTGGAGAATCAGATCAATTGTATCGAATAGTTTTCGATATCAGACATCTTACTTTTCATGGGAAATAATGGGATACCTCATACAACCGAAGTCATGGTTTTTTTAATTCGTCTTACGGTGCATTGTTGTTTTGCATTATATTTTAAAAAGGACATAATCCATAAGAATTGATTCATATGCTTTGTACACGAATAATGCTTCAATGTGACTAGCAAAAACTGAGAAATTTCCTGTCAAATTGTTTTCTGATAGTTCGACTAAAAAATACTTAGTACAATACTCACTGACGAAAGGAAAAATTCTGTTTATGAAGGATGAGAAATAAATTCATCAATATTGTATGAAACTAGTCAAGCAACAACTGATGAACATATTACAACAAGAAGTAAAATCATAATGTTGACGTTTCAATAGTTACTGACAAATTCAGTTATCTTATCATAGATAACATTAATAAATTACATTTCCTATTGATCTTGACAGTTAGCCATTTTCTCGTCAATAATGATCATAGTGATAGAAAACAGAAATAATACACGAGTACTTCCGACATGTCCTATTCATTGTGACTATATATTTTTTTTCTATCCACAAGTCATGTTCATATGCAATAGATTTTCTTGCTAAGTATGTTAGATAAATATCGTTCCGTAACATTACTATTGTATTTCATGATTCATTCGATAATTTTCTCCTTTAGCAATCTATTGAAAATCATATGTTCTTTTAATTTCGTTACTTAGCATAATCAAGAATTTTTTCGGTAAGTTTAGAAGTCTCTTAAATGATGAGATATTCATATATTGGTGTTGTGAAAATTATCTAAAACTCAGAGAACAAAGAGAAATCCTTGAATTTATTGTGATACATGAAAAATACGCTGCACCATACCAAGAATATCGTCGAAGTTTTGCATCGATGATTTTATAAACAATGGTAAAAGTATTAGGAAATTAGTGTAAACATTATGAGTTAAAAATATGAATTGTTTTTGCGATTGAATAGTGCCCAAGATAATTTACACTGTTCTATAGTTGAAAATGGAGCAGCCCGTCTGGCTTATCGTTTTGGTCGCAAAAAAACTAATATTAGCATTATTCTAGCTCGATTAGGTCTATTCATGTCCATTTATAAATAGCTGCATATTTATCGAAGAAGTTGTTCGTTGTTTTTAACTGAATTGTAGATTATAAAAAAGCGCATATACATGATCGTTTTAGTATATTTTGAGAAAATAAAAGTAATCCTCGAATATTCCTACGTAGAATGAATGAGCATGAGAACGATTAGTTAGTCTATAATAGGTTACTCAACAAGAGTATTCATCAAATTTCCCGTGTACTAAAACACAGTGTAGCTACGAATGGTTAACTTCGGACATAAATATGTTTGTTTTTGTCATACAAAGTATCCATAAATGCTGATCATGAATATGTTTATTACTTCGTCAAGATTGAATACTGATGTGAGCGCATTACTCTTCAATGTTTCTTTTTACAGATGCCAGCTCAGTTTTACATGAAATTCCCTGATAATGCAAAAAGAAATGTTGTGGGTGTTTAACATGACATTGAATTTTATTATTCAAGGGGAACATTTTTAGTTTTCTCATAGGAACTTTCAAACTTCAACGATCTGTCTATGATATTTTTTTTTCAGCATAAAAATATGACACACTCATGATGATGTGCATTTGAAATTCGTTCTGTAGCGTTTGTTCTGAAAGTTTCTCGTCACACATGTTAGAGATTGATCAGTTTGCATCTTTGTCTGTACTAAGTTAATTACGAATAAGAAGAATCAATCAGACAACGAAATTCTCATTTTTATCTAATTTTTCCAAAGAATTTTGCATTGTCATTATTTTCTTTTGCTCTTATTCACGTCTTCGTTGATATATTGTGCTAATGATTATAGGTCAATGTTGTCTGAGTATTGAGTAAGTTTCGGCAAATGGAAAAGTAGATTTCTTCCAAAAAGAAGACTTTTCTATAGTTATTTTTCAAATATCGAACAAATTAGATGTTGCAAGAGAGATGCTTATGACGAACATATTTTTCATTTTTAATGCTTTTTTTGCGACTAAAGGATAGAAGTTGATTGGATCGAAAATGGATGTATCCCTTTATCCAAAACGCACTTCATTGAATATGATTACGATCTCATTTAGCAGAGATTTCCATAGAATCATCTGGAACTTCTTCGAAGAATCAAAACAGCATTATTCATTCTCATCATTAGTCAAAGTATCGAACAAGATACATGTTGTCAGTCAATGTCTTTTTTTACAATCGAGGAATGAAGTCAACCATTGGAAAGAAAAACGATCTTTCGATATCTGTGATTTTAAACTGTATCCATTCAATTACTCAATGTTAATTTCTATGCTGTATAATTGACTGTTTTTCTTTGAATTGTTTAATTTATTGTCATGCATAGTGTAACTTAGTTATTTTTACAGTAGAATATTGTTCTCCATATGGCTTCGTAATATAACAGACGTTTATTTATTAAGTATGCTCTGTTTCAGAAAAACAGAAATCAATCGAAAACTACTCTACGGTTTTTGTTCAATTTCGAAAATACATGGAAATGAAGTTGATCGTATATGGAGTACTCGCACATGCATTTTTCATCAAGAACTCACTATCATAATCAGACTGTTTCTAATTTGCATTTAGAATGTGATGCTGTTGCTGTGATTGTATGTGTTAGAAGATGTTTTGTATTTCTTATAAATTTTGACAAATTTCTTATCTCAGACATATGAGCTTTGACCGTACATATACTTCTTCCTTTGATTCTTGACAGAATGTTTCTTGAATATTTTCCATGTGAAATAGAGAACGAAATTCATTATGAAACACGATAGTGATTCAAGTTCGACTGGTAAAATGTCATATAAGTTCTGCAAATGCCTTGAAATAAAAGTAGATGTTGTTCTTATAATATCCACTAAAAACGAAGTTCTTTCCGTTGTTTAAACCGTATTATTTTAGAAGTTGAGACGATATATTACTATTATTATTATTAATTATGTCAAGATGGTGTCCGTATAGGAAAATCATGATCGATTATATTTTGTGAACAAATGACAAACGATAGATCAATTTTAAAAAATACTGCATACTATTCGACAAGCAGGATTCATTGTGTGTACTAAGTAGGGTAGCAGATCAGTATTGAATGCATATTAATTATTATGAATGCAAAACAGTTCAAATTACAGTAATCATATCAAAGTTTTAGTGATAGTTTCATTTGATTACCCCTAGTAAATTTTAAGTTAACTAAAAAATTACTGATTGAGTTGTCATGAATAAAATTCTCAAGTAGATATTTTTTTCTTTTCTCACGTATGAAGTGATAGTTAATAATTTATGGTAATAAAAATAAATATCACTATTTTTCTCAAATGATTTTCTCGTTTCTATTAACTAGATCCTATACTTCTATCTTTCTTTTTCATCAACTAGAAGCTAGAAGAACACTAATAAATGGTCACGGTAGTCCCTCAGACAATTAATGTTAACAATTCAAAACAAAGTGGATGTATAGATACAGTTGTTGCCATGCTCATACCAAAGTCAATACAGTCTCTAGATGAAAAACTAGATGAGAACCATGAAGGAATCGACGACAAGAATTGCTGTCTTTGTTTCGACGATACTCGTTGTTCCAAACTCTATCGATGGTGGCATGCTCGTTATGAATGGCAACGTAAAACGGTTTTCTTTGTTGAACAACCAATTTTTCACATCGTTATAATTGGACTTGTCATCGTCGAATGTTTACTTGTTGTAGCTGAGCTCACTCTTGACTTAATCAAAGTTAAGAAGCTGTGTTATTCGAAATCCATGAACGAGGTAACTGAAAATAATGAAGCTGAATTTAAGCGCTTAGGACTAGCTATCACAATTCTGCACGATGCCTCATTGGTACTGTTGGGCGTATTTATTATTGAAGTACTCGTCAAAATGTTTGCGTTTGGTAGACACTGGTGGAATATTCATCAGAAAAAATTGGAATGGTTGGACACCATTATTGTTCTTGCTTCTTTTGTTGTCGATTTAGTTATCGTTTTTCACAATAGTGTTTTCGCTGAAATATCCTTACTCTTCATATCGCTTCGTTTCTGGCGTGTGGTAGGTTGTTCTAGTTAGATTGTTGCTTAATTATATGTTGATCTTCTATTCTTTTTGGGTTTTAGATTCGAATCATTAATAGTAAGAATCGTTCATATTTTGTTATGTTGACGTTTGCTGCATGTTCTTTTTTCTAATAGGTGTGGCTCAGACCATTTTATTTGAAGACGACATAAAAAAGAAGCAATTAGCTAACAGTTACCATGAAATGATTAAAATACTCTTGACCGTTTCAGAGAGAAAAACTACCATGATATCAGAACTTAATCGTAAAATGGCACAACAAAATAATGATCAACTTCTTGAAAATTTCGAAATAATTGATAACTCGTATCGTTTCATCCTCGAACACTGTACATGTCCATCGTCGCTCAACGTTATTCCTGAATTAGTTCATCAATTACAAGAAATCACAGAAAAATTACAATCAACGAATTTCATGAAGCATGAATCGGTGACCGATCACAATGTTGAAAACTAATTTTGTCTGGTCTTTAATTTATACGTTGAGCACATGATGCTTTTACGAATATCTAGTACTACGATAGAATTTCATAGTGGTCAACTACTGAAGGAAATAAATTTTATTTTCCTACCTAGTAATAATATTCGTGTTATTACTGATTTTACCAGTGAACAACATTTTACTTGCATGTGAACTGCTTGTCGATTGAAGAATCTGTCGACATTGTATAATAGTTTGAGTAACTAGTTTCTCAATGGAGAGATGTTCCACAAGAATATTTATGATTCATTCTGTGTTTTAAAATATCATTTAAGCCATTTTTCCAAGGTAATAAGGTAGACGACAGAATATATCATGGCATAATGTAACTATTGATAGAAATACTGTAACTTTATAAGACATAGTTTAATGGCAACACATCATTTAGTTAATTCATTCGTGTTGGATGATACGTAGTCATTAGATATCAAATAGTCAAAACGTTCTGTCAATTGAATTCAAAGATGTTTCACCTAACGAGGGAAAATCATTCAAATTTAATTCAATAAGCTTCTCAGAGATTGTTGAATAAGATAAGAAGTGTTGCTTATAAGCTGATGCATTTCCAGATTCTTAATTAGTCCACTAGTCTCGCATCATTATAGAAAGTTATCAATCTTGTACAAAAGCAATGAAATAATACTTCCTTTGTTGTTTGAAATAGAATTTGTGATCAATCCCATACATCTGTATTTTTGTATTATTTGATTTGTTTTTTACTCAAATCTGTGACATGTATAACCACGAGCATTAATAGCGAGGAACATGAATATCTCTAATCCCTTGATCGTTCAGAATTTAACAGATGATTCTTACTAGTTCTTTTTTATGCATATTTGTATATATAAGTGGGATTCGTCTTGACAGAATATGATTGGGTAAGATCACACTATTCATCTCCTTCATGAGATGAAACTAACGCATTTACAAGATATAACGAGTTGAGTCTGTTTTGATTGATTGTTCTGGAAGACAAACAGTTTGACATTGATAAATATGTAAGAGACGATAGACGTAGCTTGAAGTATTATCAAATCTGAGATGATAGAATTTTTTCTATATATGACAAAAATTGCTCTTCATATGCATTATTATTTGAATCGATTGTTTATGTTACTTAGTTCACAGAAGTGTCAATCATCTTGATATATTATGTAGACACGAAGACTTGTTTCACAATATGAGTAGAATTCCTCATAACAAAATTATTACGTATTACAAGAAAGTAAATAGGTCATTGTTGAATACTCAAAGCTTACACTTTCAGTTCGATCTTTGCTTCAGAGATGTAACAATAGTACACGATTCACTTATTCAACGTTAGATTTATTGTCCTTTGAGTTAAATTCTTTGATTAGTGAATTTACTCCATTGTATATAATGTTACTGTACGAGTTTTCTCTATATTCTCATGTATGTGTACATATTTAAAAACAGTATAGGACGCGAGTTTCTAGTAGACGTGCGAATGTATGTATGAAGATGGATGATTTCGACATTGAAATCAACAAACGGGCTACACACATATTTATATTTGAAAAATATTGAGCCCTTGATTATTTCAATGTCGAATTTTTCTTTCCAATCCTTGAGTTCAATAGGTAAATATATATATATATATATATAGAGAGAGAGAGACTTCAAGAGTAGAATAATAGAAAAAAGACTTCGGTAAAAGCCTATCTATGTATTATGTTGTCGTGAGATTGAATGAAGAAACGTGAATTTAATTTTAAGAAAGCATACTCAAAAAAATAGGGACCACCAATTAGGTTGTTTTCTTTGCTGAAAATAACATAATTATTACTTCGCAATCGATCGAAGAAGTCATGAACAACAGTAACATTCATTGGATGCATTTCAATAAGAATTTGTCGTGGCCAATATTTCTCATCGGACTTTAATAGAAGTGGAAAAAATGAGTATTCAGCACCTTCAATGTCAATTTTGAATATATCAATCGATCGATTTTTGTGATTCAATTCATCAATGATATTCATCCAACTCTTCGAGCCGTTCGGTTGGACTCCATCACCAAATAAGACCTGATGAAACGTGCACACGTTTCGTGGACATTCATATATGTTTCGATCGAAAGCATGAATTTCACAATGAGTCAACATTTTATGTAGCTCGATTTCAAAGGAGAAATCGCCACTAGATCCGACACTGTAAATAAGACAATCGGGACGTAATTTTAATCGGTGTGGATCGCAGACCCATTTTCCACCATCACCCTTTGCTCCTATGCGTTGTGCATGAGAACAATGGAAGTTCGGATGCCAATTTGGTAATAAGTAGAATGTATCAGGTAGTTTAATCATATTTTGTTTGTCTTGATTATGAAAAACAAGTTTACGTTCGTTCCAAACTGCCCTCGGTTCGCAAAAAACTCCATCACTATCAATGAGAGATTCTTGACAGTCAACATTGATAACGGAATACGTCGATTGTGAACATGATTGATAAATCCAAGTGAAGACAATGGATAAAAGCACTAGAAAAATTAATGATAAGAATAGTAATTTTGATAGTGCATGCATAGATAAACTTGATCACGACCAGTCAAGAGTTTGAATAAATCAAGGTAATTCGTAAGCTGATATTTTCAATCTTGAAAATACAAAAGAAAATTAGAAAATCTGCTCCAACCTAGACGTTTTCTCCTTATTATTATTATTATTAGTAGTAGTAGTAGAAGTAGAAAGAAAATGCTTTATAATTCTAGCTCGTCTACCACTGACTTTTAATAATCGTAGAACATAAATAAGCTATGTTTGAATTTCTCGTCATTTGCCAGATTTTCTCACGCCTTATGCTTGAGCCGTCATAATGGTGCCTTCTCCAGTTAATGTGGTTGGATCTCTTTTTATTATATATACAGTACTCATACAAAACACGAAATTAGTTTCTCTTGGTGTGCAATGTGAGAAAAGCGAGTGTGAATTCGAATCAAGAAAAATTGTCTAACTAACAATGAATGGCTGAAACTTGAATGAATACTTGAGCTCAGAATGTGTCTTACTCTTGCTTAGTTCTATTCATACTCGTGTAATTGTATAAGATGCAAGCTTGCAAAATCATTTCCCTGGTTACCTGAAAATGATTATGAAAGTAGGAAAGTATAGACAGTACGTAAAAAATTATTCGGATATCCTACGACACCTATGTTGTTGAGAGAATTTCTCACCGAAAGAAACATATTTTTTGAGTCTGATTACACCATTCGATAGGTCATCATTTCTATTTTCTTTTGCATAGAAAACCATCTTTCTTGGTTATAGTTTTCATGAAGATTTAGAAGGTTTTCCAAGAAACGGCCAGTTTTTCAAGCAAAAAATGATTCGGGCACTTGTATCTTTTTCTTTATCACAGCTCTATTTCGGATAAAAATATTTCGAACAACATATCGCTTGATAGAGAAAACATTTCTCTACATGCTGATATGTATAAAAATTGGTAAAGATGTTAGCATCATCCAGAAAGATTCTCAGTATTGGAAGCACCATAGGTTTTACAGAAAACCCTCGGATTTTAGCTTCACAAAAACGAAAACCCAACTCAAAGCAAACCATTTAAGAGAGAAAAAGATGCTTATTCTAATCGTATATTTCGTTTTACAAAATTCTCAGTTATTATATGTAATAATTAGTAATTAAAATTAATATTCAATACACCTCGCCCAATATTCTCAGTTATTAGCCACGTAAATCGAATTTAAAAGTCCTTGGAAATGTACAGACTCATAGAAAATTAAATTCTCTACAAGATGATATACTTGAATTCATGTTAGATATTTCTATTAGACACGATTAACACCCATCCATTAGTGTGCAATCTTGCTTAATTTTATCTTGCGCTATCGTCACATACATTATTTAGAGAAAGCAACAGAACGAAAAAAGTTTTTTCTTTCTGCACTATACATTGCACATTGATGGATAGGTGTTGATCGTGTTTCTTGTAGAGAATTTAATTTTCTATGAGCCTGTACATTTCCAAGGACTTTTACATTCGATTTACGTGGCTAAAAACTGAGAGTATTGGGCGAGGTGTATTGAATATTAATTTTAATTACTACTTATTACATGTAATATTTCAGAATTTTGAAAAACAAAATATACAGTTGTAATCCGTATTTGTTTCTCTTTCAAATGATATGTTGTTCGAAATATTTTTATCCGAAATAGAGCTGTGATAAAGAAAAAGATACAAGTGCTCGAATCATTTTTTTGCTTGAAAAATCGGCCGTTTCTTGGAAAACCTTCTAAATCTTCATGAAAACTATAACCAAGAAAGATGGTTTTCTATGCAAAAGAAAATAGAAATGATGACCTATCGAATGGTGTAATCAGACTCAAAAAATATGTTTCTTTCGTTGAGAAATTCTCTCAACAACATAGGTGTTGTAGGGTATCCGAATAATTTGTTGACATACTCTATTTACGATAGTCGAATAATATTGACTTCGATCGAAAAATATGCGATGTTCTTTTAGCGCTCAATTAGTTTTCTCTTTCAAACAAGTAATTTTGCATCGTTCTAAATTGAGGCAAGATATAATACTGTATCTCAATGAATCTTACTGTGGAACATTTTACGATTAAAATATTGATAATTACTCAGGTTTCAAAATCATGCGCATAAATAAAGATCGAATACGAAAAAGATCTACTAAAATATTCATTTAAATATATTTCTCGTTTAACATGAATATGATCTATGGTATACGAACTTAAAAACGACTGAAAAAAATTATAAACCGCAAATAGAGCACTTTAAGTATGTTGTGTTCTGATAACTATTATCAATAGATAAGACTTTACACTGAATTTTTACTAAACTACCACGTTGTTAGTATGTCTATTCTTTTAAAAGACCTAATTTCTGAAAAAACTCAAAAATTTTGAAATCATCCGATCAGAATGTATGTAAGTATAGTGAACTGAATGAAGTTGATTAATTTCCATAATGAGATCATTAGCTGCAAAAAATAATTATCTTACGATTACTGATTTTCATTAGGCAGAATATTTCCAGAGAATATCATTGACAATATACATTTGTTCAAAGATACATAATTCAAAATTTTCAAGATGCTAAGATTGTACAGATATAACTAGAAAAGAGTTCTACTAGAACTTCGACAGTCAATAGAAGTCATGAGAAGAACACTTCTCAATAATCATCTCTATCGAGACCTTGACCAGAATGGGTATTTATTGTCATCACTATTGTTAATTAACAAAAAAAAACAGATGCTATTTTTCTATGCATAAGTAAATTAGTCACGGGTAGTAAATCATCTTTAGATTATGAAATCAATATATAAATAATATATTGATATTTACAAGATGAAACTAAATAATATTGTATTATTCTAAGAAAAAGAAACTTCTTTCTCTTGGATAATTAAATAGAAAAATAGTTTTTGTTACAACAGAATCACAACAGACACTCTGCGAAATATGATCTAACTCAAAAAATAAGGATGACATATGAAAAGTTGTAAACAAATAATGTTTGCCTGTGTACTATTTTTCTTATTACAAAATTATAGAATAATTAACATCAATGAAGTCCATATCAAACAGAATAGTGAATATTGTCATGTAAAATACAATTGTGTTGTAGACTGTATAATACAGTGTTGATGATAAATTTACTAGCAACAATAGAAACGAAAAACAATAAAGACACAACGAAAATGAACTGGAATTTTGAAGACTTGCTTTTACAAATCATGAGTAAAGAACGCGATTAAGACCATCAAGGGGGAAGAATATGTTTTTGCCTTGAAAAATACCGCGTTTTATGCTTGTGGCAAGACGATCGAAAAATACTGACGTTTCTGTGTCAAAATCATGAGTGTTACCTGATTCTTGGCATATTCTTCTTGAATTTCAGAAGAAGTCGACAAAAGAAACTCAATTTATTCTTTTTTTTTCGTACTCATCTGTAGCAGTTTGTTTGCAGAAGTCACATAAATATCGATAAAAAAGAAAAGAATGGTTGAATCGAAATAATCCGCACGTCAACTAACAATTCTTTTTCTCAAGCGAATTATTATTTTTTATTGAATGAAAATTAAAACAAATAATATAGTTGAATATGTCACAACAATATTTCTGATTTGTTCAACATTGTATTTTAAATTCATCTCTAGGATTTACAGATGAATAGAAGAGTACTACGATCAGACATACAATGAAAAGCATAGAATACACGAAGTATTTATTTATTCGTATTATCGAACAATTTGTAAATGGATGCACAGTTCAATTACTTTAATTATCTATTCTGTCATTGGAATGGATGGCACGAAGGAAAATATTTTTCTCTGTTGATTTCCATAGATGAATCTATAAAAACAAAAAGTTAATCGAACAAGTGAGGTTAAAAATTATTTATTCAATTACAATTATGATGATGTCAATTTCAAACTTATTTTAAATGCAATATTCTATCTTTCAAAATTAGTTTTTAGTTTATCATGAACTTTTATATTATTATTCCAAAGGTTCATCGGATTATGTTGCTTGCTTGACAGTAACTAATCTCGAAGGTGGAAATATTTGAAAATAGTAACGAATTTCATTCTCTTCTTGTTCTTTTTATAAAGTTCAGCAACGATCTTAGACAAGTTCTAAGCATGAATTTAGATACATTTCTTCGTAGTTTCGTCATTCGATCGTCGGTGATATTTTAAATCATAAGCATACCACCCAAAAATATATGTTACGTTAATAACTAACTAAACTCTATAGAACTGAGAACAAACGAGTGGAATAAACTTTCATATCATTCGCACATTTGTTTTTTGATTATTCTTGCCATCTTGTGATCATTCAACACGGCAACAATCAAGTGATAATACTTTGTCGTGTGGGAAACATCATTGTAAAGCTGTTACGAATATAGGCAGACATATATTCATATTGTTTCTAAATTTTCTGATTGATCATGAAAGCTATCGAATTCATTAATAAACTAGTTTCTGTCAGCGTACATTTTTTTTCTTGATTTACACGAATTATTTCTCTGAAAGTCTGCTCTTCGTGAAAGATTGTGACATAAGACTGAGCTATACGAGACACATACTCTCAAGTGAAATACATCAAACTGTAAAAGATGGCATGAAGTCAAACAAAACTAAATGTAACGTACATTGAGATTTATCAAATTTTAGCTCAGCACAATACATACGCCATTCATCATTATCTTAGAACGATTCTATTTCTATGGAAATTTGAAAATCTAGCACAGTGCAGCAATATCATTTCTCATTCAATCATCCCGATGTCCTATGACATGGATTTAGCATGCATTAAAATTTGTCTTTTTTCGTTTACAACTAAGATATTCGTATAGATTATTTTTATCGACAAATAATTAAACTGCAAACACTTTTTTTTTATGCTTCCTACACTTCTGATTGCTTCAAAACTATTTATTGAACATGTTTTCATAACGTATATAATAATATTTTATTCTAATCTTGAAAATAACAACAGAAAAAAAAATATGTATATAAATAGAATGTAAGATCTTTCGCTAATAATTTTTGAGCAAAATTTTCACTACTATATTGTAGAAAAGGTTTTTGAATAAAGTTGTTTTACAGGTATCTACAAATATCAACATAAAAAAAATATATAGATTTTTCTTTTTTCATTATTAAAATATTCCAGCATGAATAAGATTAGTTTGTATGATCATATCTGATATAGCATCAAAGACAAATTGCATAGCTTCAGTATCTGTTGCACATGTTATATGTATATACAATTCTCTTTGATGACCATTAATTTTTTCTCGTAGATCCATTTTTTCAAATTGCTCTTGAATATAATTTAATGATGATTCATATGTATTAAGACCTGAATAAAAATTCTTATTATTTTTCATTATGAAATTTCAACACTAACCAGTATAATCTGGAAAACATATTTTAATAGATGAAAAACGTAGTTTTTCAGCAAATAAATCTTTTTTATTTAAAAATAATATCATTCCAGCTTGACGAAAGAAACGATTGTTACAAATCGATTTGAATAATTGTAAACTTTCGATCATACGATTCTGAATAAAAATTTATAAAAGTTTGAAGAAATTAAAAAAATGAAAGAACATACAATACTATCGTCTTCATCTAACACCAGATCGTATTCATTCAGAGCACTAACAAATATTACAGCTGTTACACCTTCGAAACAATGGATCCACTTTTTTCGTTCACTTCTTTGACCACCAACATCAACGATTCTAAATATACATACGATTATTAGTCTTCATACTGAAATCGTACAACAGATTTCAAAGTATCATGAAGGAGTAAGAAACAAAGGGAAAAAAATGTTGTCAACAATCATAAAACATTGGACGATTCGTTTCAAGGAGATTTAAAATCAATCACAATTGAATACTGCAATCGATTTCATTCTCAACACTACTAGAAACATCGACCATATTGGTAGACTCCTAGCAATTGTGTAGAAAATGAAATATAAAACTGACATTATGACAAGATTTTCCAATTCTCTCCAAGTATCTACCGATCAGTAAAAGTGATAGATCTTTGCTTTTCGAAATTTTCTTACGCTCGTTGGAGTTTCATCAAGAAACCGGTTCCGAAGAAAAATAAGAGTATCATCAAAATTCTTTTACATCAAATAGAATAATTTAGCATGGCTTGTCATCAAAATCATACCGAAATTTATGTTTCTTTAATGTAAATGTTGTTTCGACGATACCAGTAGTTTTAACACGCGTACGCAAGACATCTTGTTGAGTTGGAACATACTCTGATTTCATAAGTCGATCGAGTGAATTTAAATAGCTATGCGAATAAACGAAAAGACATTGTACGAAGCAATTAGAATTTGTTTGATTCCTACTAAGCAGCTGAATCATTCAGTTGATATTCACGAGAACGTAAAAAACATGCTTGTACACCATTATCATTCCATAAGGCTTGCATAGCTTTTCCGACGAGTTCAGGTAAAATTTCATGATTACTATCTATTTCAGCATGCGTAAGTACAATTTCTGCATCTTTCTAAATAAACAAAACAGAACAAAACAAATGCATAAGTTTTTCGTTCAACTCGATCTTTTTTAATACTCGTCGATTTAAATTTTCAAATGTTATTTGAAGTCGACTCATTGCATGTAATATAGCTAACATGGATTGAATTGTATTAGAAAATATAACTGGTTTGAAACGAAGACATTCTTCTTTTGTATAGCCGTTTTCATTAAAAATTATTCTATAAGAAATAACATTATTTATTTTCATACATTGAAAAACATCCCTAAGCTTCTAATTAATGCCCTAAGGAATGATTGCTTTTAGAATGTTTTTTTATTTTTAAATATATCTTTAACGGTCTATGAGACAGGTAGACATACTTTCATATTCCTTCTGAATAATTAATCATAACTATTAAAAATGATAGAACGGTTCAACTTCAATAAACGCGAAGACTTATTATTCTGTATCAATGATATATTTAGAAGTAAATACTGCGGTATTCAATTATAACTGCATATCATAAGAAGTCTATAAGTATTCAGAACTTATTGATGGAAAAGATTGAGTCATGAGCTCGATTTAAACTTTATCAGATCAACAAAGTGCTTGCAGGTCATTATTTTATAATGCATCATAACTTTGTTTTCTTTTTTGACTTTATTTTTCCATAACGTCACGTACGATTGTCTGCATATCTAATCGCCGTGAATGTGATACTCATTGAAAAATTCTCATAATCTACTAAGAGCTGCCTCGTATATCTCTGTATCTGTAAATTGTACAGTAGTGATATAAAAGGTTATTGAATCGTAGGTCGACTATTTGATAAATATACGAGCAAGCACATCATTTTAAACGATACCATTACACTATAACCAAGTTTTCGTAGTACTATATTTTATTTTTCAAAAATATTATCCGTTAAAAAATGAGTGAGGAAAGCATTCGTTTCTTTCCATTATTCATAAGATTAATTTGAGCAATTGCTCTTATGGTATGTTTCAGTAGCTTAAATATATAGACTTTCAGTGGAAGAGTTAGCGACTTATTGAAGTGGGAATGAAACGATCAATCCCAACCTAAGGAATAAAATGCTTACTCCGGAAAGACGCTTTGTGCGATTAAAAAAATTTTCTCATTAATAGATTGCTTGTTAAAAGATTTATGTTGATTGACTAACATATGCTATACATTTGTATCTAATCTTTGATTTATATGGTTCATGTCAAACGTATGCAGATCCAAAATCCGCACTTATGTTTTTCTTTTGTTTTTTTATCTGTCTATAATATCGTTAATGTAAATACGCTCTGCAAATTCTCATCATAAATGAGATCTCTCATACTCAGGAGGTGTTTAGGAATTTACCATATTGATAGATGGTTGAACAATGGCGGATACTTATTGGAAGATTTTTGTAAAAATTTGCTGGTTTCTATGGGGATAGATCAAGAAATTGTTTGATCATCAGTGGACTAAAAAGGGAATCAAAATCTGAAGACTTCTTGAGAAAAAACGAAAATCTCTCAAGAGTGTTCATTCGTGCCTAGAGCCCATCGGTTTACAAAGGTTTTGGATCCGAATCCGACCGTTGTGATTTTTCGGATTCGGCTTTACTGTAACCAGTTGATTCGAAATTGTTGGATTTGGAATAACATGAATTCTCTTTTGTGAGTTAAGCCTAGAAGATGCAGAATTTTCAGACCCAAGGTCGATCAACAGAAGACTTTTAATATTTGAATCTGGTTGAAAGCGAATTTTTCTAGCTAATTTCACTGGAGTCCGGATTCACTATAAGGGCTCTACTTTTGAGGAATTTCGTGCCACTCGAAAAACTCCTGATTAGAAAAGGTGTGATCTCCCCCCCCCCCCACACACACACCCGATCCCTTTCGAAAAATCCTGGCTACGCTTCTGAGAGGAATGCAATAGCCTGACCATCGTTTGTTTAGAACGTTTAACCCATATTTGCTTTAATCTTTATATGATATTGTCTGAATTCTGATCGATCTATATCTTCTTGGAAATCTGATGAAATCTATCAAAGATTCATAATTCTTATTTAAACAGGTGCCTCTACCCAAGGGGGTAGGGGGATGTAAAAGAATCTGTCCTCCAAGATACTGCGTTGGAAAAATAATAGAATTCTAGTTGCTGTTCTTAATCTTTCAACTAATCAAAATAAGACAGATTCGATTGTTGACGGAGCGTATTACATCCCTCGGTAGGTTCAACCGTGCTTATTTATATGAGAAAATCGGGATAAGAAACAGTTGTAAATTTTGTAATTCTATAATAAGTTTTTAGATATTACAATCTAATCATATAAACAACACTAGTGTCTGCCATCGTTTTAAACCTCTCAGCATAGAATTTGAAATCTTCTTGAAGACTTACTTCATTTGTTTCACAACTGTACTTTTTCCAGATTCTCCAGCACCTAAAAATACATCAATACTATTTAAAATGTAACAAAAGAAAAAGAAAATAATTGCAATACGAAGCATTAATTTAAAGAGTAGTAAATCATTTAGATTATTTATTAAGCAAAACATACTTATGATATACTATTTCTTTTTCTTTTTCAAAATTTTATCAACTAAAACGATCATCACATTCTCTTGCATATGTTCAAATATTTTTCGATTCAAAAATGTGATTTTCTTACCTAATAAAAGTAATTTTGATTCAGAATTCATTTCTTTTCGATCACGTTCTAATGCTTCATTAATCATTTTATTTGTTTGTTTCGATGGATCACGAGGTATACAACAGCCGAGCATTTCTCGTGTTTATTTGATTTTTTTTTCGACTTCTATTGATTTCTTAAGATCAAATTCATCCAAATATTCGAATATTCTTTCAAACAAAAACCTACACATTCATTAAATAAATAGGACTGATAAATCATTGTACGCCAATCACAATTGATCACAAGCAAAGCTTTTAAAATTTGCTCGCATATTGGTGCCATCTACCGAACGAATGGTCAATTGTTTGGAAACATGGTGAGGACCAAAATTTCGGTAGAAAATCTGAAAATTTTGACAGAAAGCAATTTATGTGGTTTGCCCACAGTTAAAGAACTTGTACCAGCTAAATCCATTGACTTCTTGAGAGATTTTGTTAGCAAACAGCTCTTTTCTTCTTCAATTAGTTTCGATTAGGGGTGTAACCTGGCTCTTAAAGCAGGGAGGGGAACACAATATGAATATAGGTTACATCTTTCTATCTTTGAAGGAAAATTTCAACAGTGCTGAGGTGCACAGGTCGGGAATTTAGAAATTAAGGGGAGTGTCGCGCTCATCCCGTCTGCTATTTACGGCTCTAGGTTCGATACAAATCATGATACGTACTTAAGAGAAGGTCCACGAGAGTATTGAGCATGACCCTAATTTAAGAATCACTAGTTAAAATTGGAATTTCTGATTAGTTTTAATGTGCATTTGACAGTACATGGTGTCGAAAAACATTTTCATTAAACATCTAGAGTAAAACCTCTGTTGGTAAACACTTCTGAGAGATGGTGAATAGCTGCAATGTTCAACAAAATTTCGATCCAACATAGTGATTTTTTCTAAAAACGTATCTCTCACAGTTGAATACCACTGGTCTTTGAGTTTGAACACTGTTTTTACGGTCCCGATTGCTATGATAGTCTGCCTTAACTCATGAACATACATGTTCTTTTTCTCTCTCTACACTCTCTGTCCTTCTTGACTAGTGCACTACAACTGACTATGTCTCATATTTTACATGACTATACCAGTCAAGTGATACAATTACCTTACGACACTCCTACATTAAAAGAAAAAAAATCAAATAATCAGCGATTTAGAATCAAAATTAATTTTTGATTGTAAAGTTTTCTATTCTGAAAACAAGATTGAATAAGAATGAACTAGATCTTGTTAAATGTAGGTCGAACTTAGAACAGCCTATTGAAGAATACATGAAATCTCCTATCGGTGAACATGTTTTAACGGTCTCGATGGAGTTCAGTCAGGAGAGGTTTTTGCTGTATATGCAAGTTAATTCGTATTGTTAATGACTACTAATATTCAGTGTTTTTCTTTCGTGTTTTCATATTATTGACTGAGATCACAAGATATTTAGGGTATCGACTTGAAATTCAATAAGTTGTAGCACGAAACTCTTAGAAAAAGTATTTATTCGATAATTTGTCTACGAAGATACAACTGATCACGTCAAGTTTCAAGCAATTTTTTTTGCCCATATCCCATATATATTTGCATAACTCCGGATTCCTATGAGTATTATAGTATTTACTTATTTATGAAAGTTGAATTTGGTCAAACAGTATTTGTATGTTAAAAACTACATCAAAGGAAATTTAAATTTTAAAACACATGTCAGGAGAAAGATTCTTGATACATTTTTTTTCAAGTGAATAAATACGAATATTTTTGATAGAATATTTCACAATAGTGCTTATTATCTTTTTTCTATCTGGCATATCTAAGATAAAATAATTGGATTTTCAAATCAGCTCTACCATATGATGAAAAACAACGTTGAATGATCATCCGACAGAATCTGACATTCAACTGTGACAGCTGTATCGTCTGACTTCAATCTTAAAACATAAATAGTTCTTATTATATGTTATCGTCACTTATCACGAACTGGCAGAATATGAGAATTTTACAAAACAGATGAAGCTAGAGAGAGCACAAGAGGATTTGAATAAGTATATTCATATAGATAAGATAGAATTTGATGAAACTGCTCTATGAGAAATTTATGATAAACAAAAAGAATAAATAGTACGGGAGAGAAAAGAAACTATCTAATTACATAACACCAGTTGATTCAAGGAAAATACATTTCCATCGAATGATCTTTCAAAACTGGTCGTTCTCGATGTGACCTAACATGTATTGATAATATTTCTCATGAATGATAATTTTTATTACAAATATTGTTATCACCATACAGAATAGTCCCACATGTTGATCTCATGATTCTCTCTTGTATCGTTAGTGGATAAATGTTTATATTCTCAATAGTTTTGCTAATATAAGATTATATCAAAGAAAAATTTCAATTGCTGGCCGATAATGCTATTTATTTTTCTTAGTGGCTTATAAAATATAAGGGATGATCTCTGTTTGTGTTGTTGCTGATTTTTGTAGTTGTTCTGATTCGATTCATATCAACTGCTGTTTGTGATTACTTAAAGTAAATCTTATCGAATAATTTTTATACGAAGCATTTGTCAATTCACTCGGATAATTGTTGGACAAATTTTTTTGTGGTTTTCAATGTTAAAATTAGTGGATTGATGCTATAATTATTCTCTCGTTTGCATATTTCTTCACTCGTAATGACTGGTGAAGTAATCGGTTCTTGTAGTTCAATGTTTCTAAGTAGGTGATTTTGATGATACTGATATCTTTTGCTGGTTTTAATTCGATGATACTTTCACCAGTATCATCATTGCTGAGTACTGATGTTGAAATAGTGTAAATCGGATAGGTTCATTTCAACATGAGCTTGGTCTTGTACCTTTTTCTCATCGATTCAGGTTGCACAAGTTGTTTTATTATTTTACTTTTTTCAGTTTCAGTGAAAGCAATTTAGCGAAACCATAAGTAGCAAATTTATTTTCTACAAAGAGCTTCCTGATGTTCCCGCATTTGGAACGTTTATAAGAAAAATGAAAAAAATCAATCTTTATGCTACTCATCAACAGTAAGAAATTGTGTTCTATTACGATTATTGTCATAGATTTTGATTCCATTCTTTAAAATTAGGATGTAGTGTTGGTGTGGATGAAAATGTAGAACAGAGAAACCGTGTAATCTACACTCAACTCAGTCCATATATACGTGCATACCACCCACCCATACACCATAGTGGTTCTCTGAAATTAATTGAGTGATACTCTGAATCAGTTAAATATTAACGTGATCAATGAGTTCGATTGTGAAATTGAAACGACCCAAGAAGATTGAAACATTTTTGGTTGTAAAATCATATGATAAATATGTATTCTCGTATCAATGTAATATGAATGCACTATATTTTAAAAAAATTGATTCGTTAATTAAAAACATACTGAATCCAATCTAGCTATTTTTTAACAGGAGAACTATTATGATGAAAAAGACATTATTCAGAAATTATTTGTCTTTTTATATTTATTGATTACATGTCATTGAACATTTGAGGACGAGATGATATAGAAGACCGATGAGAAGATTTGTAATTAATTTAATATCGAAACAAAACTAGATAGAAAGAAATCATCATTTAGTTTTACCACTGTGTTTATTTATTCTATCCCTTGGAATAACAAGAAGAGCTATATGTTTTACTTATACGTATTTTAGTCATTGCTGAATTTCGATTAGTTACTGTAGCATTTGAAATAGTTGATGAACAAGGCGAATTCCGTTAAATGTTTCCAGTTGATTATATTTTAATATTTAATCAAATGAACCTCAAACAATTCCGTATGTATCAACTGAACGTATGAAAAGATCATTAGAGATGTGTTCTACAAGTGTGATTTCATCTGTACCAAAGTCTGTCGATAATTACTATAATAGGTAAAAGAAAATATCAGAATACTTTGATATTACTTTATGCGTCACGTAAAATCTTTTTGAATCTTCCATAGACGAAAAAACATAGGCAATACAATTCTACGTAAATCCTTCCAACGAATTTTAAGTTGTTCATGACTAAAATTTCAATTTTTATACTTACATTGGGATGAGAATGGGTTTGTATCTTCTTTTTATGCGTAGCCACAAATCTCGTTCACAGATCAATTCTTATATATTACTTGAGCTCAACGATTGCTTTCAAAACAAATGAAATTTTACATGTATTGCGTATTATTAAGCACTTGCTATTGCATATTCATTTAACAACAGTTCATATTAAGATTCAAAAAGAGTCATTATACGGTAACTTATTCTGAAAAAGAAATCATTTCTTGTATATTCTTCGATGTAAGGTCCCGTTCAAATGAGTTTTTCAAAAACACAACGTATTTTAAACAACTTTTTATCATTATTTATTGAGCATATAGGAGTCGAAATGGTAGCGAGCATAAATGTCATCTCGAAAATAAATGTTATTATGTTCATAATCATTCATTAATACGATTATCAAGAGCAAATGGAATTGGAGTGAGAGAATGATAACCCAGATAAAAAAAACTAGAAACCGTAGCTCGTCATAACAGAAAAGAGAGGTGAATAGAGTGAAAAATGATGACAGTTTTCTAGCGAAAAATACGGTCTGTACACTCTAAAAAGAATAGGTTCTTTCCGGAACTTAAAAAAGCTCTTCCCATGGGCACACCGAAAGAACTTTTTTAGGTTCCGTATAGAACTTTAAAAGTTTCGGTGTCAAAGCTACAAAACCTTTTCAAGATTTACAAAACCTGAAAGGTTTTGCAGCTTACAAGCCAAACCTTTTAAAGTTCTATAGGGAACCTAAAAAAATTTCTTCCGGTGTGCCCATGGGAAGAACTTTTTTAAGTTCCGGAAAAAAACCTATTTTTTTTAGAGTGTAAAACGGTATGACGGATTACGGTTTAATGCTGTGGAAATTAATCGGGTAATTTGCCGATTTATCACCGTATCTCACGATCAGAATGATTCTCCTGGGTTATTAGATCAATCCTGTAACACATGATTGATCGTTTCCCAAAAAATGTTAGACCGAAAGGAAAATATCATTGAACCAATCCACATAACAAATATACCTAGAAAATGAATATAAGTAATGATCAATTTTTATTACAGTTAGCAATAAATATTTCATTGAATGTTTTTGTGCATTTCTTTCAACAGTTATTTTTCAGGTTTTCTTTAACATAGGTGAAGCGTGTGGGTCTAATTGAAAGAGTATAATATAGATAATATAAGACGTCAAAAACATGCTCTATCATATGAGAGTGGGGAAGCTCTATCTTTCTATGTAGAGTTTTCATATTGAGAATTATTCTTCCACACGAAACTGGATTTAAATGCTTTTCAACACTTGTCTTTTCCTAACCACGAAATTTGAACTAAAATGAAATTAAAATAGATTAATCTACAGAGATTTTCACCGCTTCATATGTTTCTAATAGAAGGCTTATTCTTCAAAGTTGATTGTCACTTAAAAAATCTGATTGTAGTGAGAATCGCGGGTAAAACGGAAAAAAACAGTTGAATCTTATATTCTTTCTCTCTTATCGCTATGTATTGCGTGTCATTGAAAAGCAAAACATTTAAAATAGAATAAAATGGCTTACTTCAAATTTTAATACTGCTGATATTTTACCGCTGTCGTTTTGAAAAGAAGTATTGAGAAGCAGAACTATCTTTTTTTTTTATTCTTTTTTCGTAAAAACAGCCCTTCGTTTCGGTCATTCTCTGTAAAATCAGATGTTTTAAGTGAATATCGACTTTGAAAAATAAAATTTTTATGAGAAACAGATAAAGTGTGAAAATCTCTATAGATTAATATCTTTTTTTTCATTTAAATACAAATTTCGTAATTAGGAAAAGATAAGCATTGAAAAACATTTAAATCTAGCTTGATGTGGAAAAACCATTTTCAATATGAGAAATCAATACACATATACGGAATCCCCTTTCTCATAGGATAGTACAATTATATTTGACGAAGTTTTATTAACTATATTTCTTTTTGAATCAGATCCATACGATTCATCCATGCGAATGAAAACCTGAAAAAATAGACATAATATTTCACTTCAATGTTTGTCGCTGACTTTATTTTCGTATGACTGTTAAACATGACCAAGTACGATAGCATGCATGCTAATATGAAGCATTAAATAAGAATGCAGAGAAGGATCGTCCAACTTATTGTACTCAATAAATTGTAGATAAAGGAACAAGGATTAAGAGCAAAGGCTGTCATATAGCATATAGTATAACTTATTTGTGTTGATAATTGTTTTTTTCTATAAAAAGTTATTTAGAACTGATTTTGTCGTGAATTATTTAGATTTCATGGGGAAATCTATTAAAGGCGATTTCATTGTATGACGATTAATATTATATTTGTCGTTTTCTCTGATTGAGACAACGTAGTAGTATCTTCATGAGAAACGATTGAATCAAATGGAATAAATGTGAAGAGGAATTGTTTCTTAACCATTTTGCGATAGGATACTGTGATTTGACAACATGCACTCGATAGACACAGACTTAATTTATGTTTCGAACATATGAGGAGCACTATTCTGCAGTATTTGTGGCAAAGCAACTAAACGATCGTGATAAGCAATATTATTCCTATCTAGATTTCACCATCGGTCGAGAAAAGCGGAAGACAATGAAAAAACGGTACAATCACTTTAGAGTGTATAAAAAACAAACTGCTTTGCTCACTGAGTATATGTCATAAATTTCTTTGTTAAACAATTCAAAGTGAAAACTCCTTCATTCATAAGAAATTTCATGAAAAGAAAAAATTATGAAATACTCGTAAAATTGCTTTTCAGATGTATGTTTTCGAATACTCATTTTTTATGTTTTAATTTATAGTAAATCTGAATACGATTTAGGTTGGTTATGTATGTTTTTGGGTTTAGACGTCACGAAAGAGAAGATCCACATTTCCACTTCAAGTTTACCATTTAGAGTGATGTGTGATATATGTCGTGCGGGTTTTTAATATCAAGCTTTCTTGTGAAAATATCTTCGGAACATAAACGCTGAAACAACCAAACTCAGTTGCTCTGACTATAAAACAATAACCCTAAAACATAGGATAACCGTCTCGAATACGGTCAAAAATGTCCTTGTTTGTCAGATTTTTTTTCTAAAACAGGGGTTATAGTTAAACATAGAATTAAGTAGAGGAAATTATCCTACACAAAACAGATTAAAAGAATAAAATTCCAAATCATTTTCCACTTGAAACGAAAGAAGAAAGTTTAGCACTACAACTGCTAGTTATATGCGAAATGTTCTCTCGTTCCTATTGAATTCTATATGGACTAGTCCAATCCTCTACAACAAATCACGAATGTATGCATCGATATATTTCTTTTCTTAAGGCGTCATCTGTGTCAATAACATTCAATCGAACAATAAAACAAAAATGATCAACGAAAAAAATGACATCAAGAGACGTTTTTTAGTAGCACATTTTTGTGAGGGACATTTTTGACTGTTACCACTGTCTCATACTAAATGGTATCAATATCATATGTCATTGACTAGGTATATCATTTGTATCTTTTCAAAACGAATGTCGTTGGTTGAGGTGCATGGGGACTCCAGTTAGGTAACAAATGATAGCTCGAAAGATGGTAGTACCAAGGGCATCTAAATATCTTTTTTTATTGATATTATAAAGCCATTACATTTACATTAAAATTAAAGCTCACTGATATGAAAGGAAAATATTCGGACTCGACTTAGATGGTAAAAAGGAATGGATGACGTCCTCGGCCACATGTAAAAAAACGGTTTCTCGATGATTTTTTCTATGGTTTGGGTTCCAATTCAGCTCCAGTTTCTAGATTTTCTGAGATCTCACATCTTTCGTGAAGAGATTGTGTTATTCAGCTCGATTAAACGAAATTAGTGAACTGAAAATTCAGGCACCTTTGGGGTAGCGAATGAGAAAGCAAAAGTATGCCGTGGTGGTCTCTGATAAGAGGTATCGCGAAGTATCCATCTCTTACTATAATATTTCTTCATTATTTTGTTTGTTTATCATTGCTAGTCGGATTTGAATAAACCTATTATCAAAAAAAGAAACCAATATGAGTTCGAATTTATGATCATCGAGAAGAAAGCTCTGTGTTTTATTTTCACTATCACATCAATTAATAGACTTACTTCGCCAATTACAGTTAACCAATTTAAGTATTTTGTCGTCTTCGATGATAATAAGGGTGAACGGTTTCGGGAAGTTAGAAGATAAAAGCGATATATAAGATAATGCAATCTTCTATCCCTTTGCGTTTCTTACGATCAGCATAGATTAAATCATAAACAGTTATTGGAAACCCATTCCCAATGAAAATTTCCATTTGCATCTTTTGGCATTCTGAAATTATTGAAAGCATATTTTTCGAGATGTTTCTTTCATTGTCTAATGACATACGAAGTGAACATGTGCAGATCCTTATCTTCAAAGATTAGACCTGTGGCACCAGGAAATGTCGCAACTAAATAATGTGCTGGAACAATGTTATCTTGCCCAAGTACCAAACGAACAACAGTCTTTTTACTATTGTCATAGATTCTAACGTAGTTCATGTTCTAAAAGGAATTTGAGTAGGCGTGTTGTCATTGGATAACGATAACTTATTAAAGTTATTAATATGTATTCTCAAAAATAGAAAATGACATCAGTTGTTGTAGGTTCGATGGATTACGAGAAACGAAGACGCAGGAGCTATTGATTCAACAAATTTTATTTCAACATGATTCTTCTTCAGATCAATGACACCATTGACACGAATCGTACTAACTCACAACACAGATCTCAGAGTTTTGCTGTCGTGGCGTCGTCTTTTATCAAAAGAAGTATCCTCAAAACATTTTGAACACTTTGATCCTAATTATTGCAAGAATAAAGCCATGAAAAACCATTAAATATACCAAAAAAAAGAGTTTCATCTCATTTATCTTTTAGTGTAACTCACTCACCCAAGACTTCTTTCTATTCTATTGGTTGTTTCCAATGTGCCAATCAGATACGATTTCAGTTCTCATTGGTGATTTAATACTAGATACAGAAAAACAACAAAAATAACAACAAGGATGATTCCTATTGTTTCAAAACAAAATGAATGTTGCTTTCCCGTCACTTTCTTGCCTTCGTAATTATTAATCTATCCCACACTTGATCGCATGGATTGCAGCGTTCCGGATGGAATTGAAAAACAAAACGGTTTCTTTCAGTTTGGTTTATTGAACAAACAGTATCGGCACACTTAACTTTTTTAAACAAAGGTTATTAAAGTGCATATATCGAAATTCACGGTATAATCTAGAAAAAACGTTTACATTTTTATATCTGTTAAACAATCTATTCATTTCGTGTTAAAAGAGGGAAGAAAATGGTGAATGTGCTAAGTAAGAAAGAAGTAGAAAAAGTGGCACTAGTCGATAATAGTAATAATAAAGAACAGAGGTCGTACCATGTAAAATAAGCTTATCACTTCCACTGATCTTAGATTACTCACATGAAAACCGATTTTTCGACGGAACGCAGTGTTAATTTTGTAGACACAGTGTTTTGCGTACACTTTGATTATGCTTGGTGCACTTGCTATTTGTATCGCGGATTCATTCATTCAAAGAAAAGCATCGGACAGTCATGTGCATTTGATAGGGTCGTTTACTCATCATGCGCTTTCTTACTGTATTGACGAAGGGAAAAAACCAAAGAGCATCGATAAACATGATAAATGAGTATGATTCTTTATTATAGATTAATACAGTTCATGTTTTTTTTATGGATACATTATATTATGTTAATTTTTCAATAATTATCAAAAAAACAAAATTACGTTTTTACCGTTTATGAATGATGTCCAATGAATAGTCAATAAAACTTCCGTAATTATTGATTATTTTCTTCTCTTTTTATGTACAACAGCTATCAGATGTTTAACAGGTCTTCCGTTAATCTAACAGTATTTCATTCTATTTGATAAATATTGACATAAACTAATTCATGTTTTGTAAATTACATATAATATAAGTACATCTTTTTCTATTAATCTTACACAATAAACCCCTAGCAAAAAATATATTTTTAAAGATGAAATGTCAATATCGAAATTGAAAAAAAAGTTCTATTCCAAATATATACATAAAAAACTTTTCAATTATCTTTAGTTTTTATAATCTATGATGCTGTCAAAAAAACGTAGTCAACATTCATCATCTATTGTTAAGCGTTCATCACTAAAACCTACCACTCATAACGACTCAGCAGTAACATTAACCAAAGATCAGTCATCAATCGTAACAATCCCAATATCGACGACGACGACGACAACGAGTAATTCAACTTTTCTTTTACCATCAACAACAAATACGTCTATACAAGTTACAACTTCTCAAAGTACGAAAATTTTCGATTTTAACTTGCTTAATATGAATATGACTCAATCATATATCTAACTTTATTTCATGTCGATTTAATCATTTATTATTACATGTTTATTTTTCTTTTAAAGAATCTTCAAATTCGAAAACAAAATCAAGCAACAGTAATGGTAGTATTCGTCGACGTTTTCTTAATCTACTGCGTTTTACTGCAAGTCGTCCATCGACAACAACACGTCTAACACATCAGCAAAGTACAACGACAATAAATAATTCGTGTCAATCATCGAAACAACAAATCCATTCATTAGCAGCAGTATCCTCATCTCCAATACATGATAAAAATTCTCATTTTACCGCAAAAGAAGATTTTACTGAATCGATTGTTGCATCTGCCAATGAGCATGTTATTAATATCATACCGACAACGACAACAAATTCAAACGATCGTTTAATTGAAACATGTATGTTATGTTATCATGATTATTCATTTGAACAGTTCGAACATTTAACATTATGTTCACATTCATATTGTCGTACATGTCTAAAAAGCTACTTGAAATTAGAAATATCAGAAGGTCGTATTACACTCAATTGTCCACATAGCGATTGTCCTGAACGAATGCATCCATCGGATATATCGCGCATATTAGAAAGTCATCCAGATCTTGTATCAAAATACGAACAATTTATGGTACGACGTGTTTTACAATCGATACCTGATACACGCTGGTGTCCAGCACCTGATTGTGGATTCGCTGTTATTGCATCGGGCTATGCATCATGTCCAGAAATACAATGTCAACGGCCGGGTTGTAATACATCATTTTGCTATCATTGCAAAGCAACATGGCATCCCAATAAAACATGTGAAGATTCGGCACGAGAAAAAGCATCAACAAGACTTCGTTCGAGTTCATTTATTAGTCTTGCCTCAGCACATCAAAGTATGTTTTCAACTAAATAAAAATTGATTGCATTTCTTATTGTATCTATTTAACAGAAGATGAAATAAAGCAATGTCCACGATGTCAAGCATCTATACTCAAAATGGATGATGGCTCTTGTGTAAGTACTCCGGGACAAAAATAAATAACTCAATTCTTTTGAGTGTAGAACAACATAGATCTAAGCAGGCTTAATATCGTTGACCTATCGATCGTACTCATAGTCAACGTTTATTGTGTATGAAGAAAGTCTTATCTTAGATGCAGAAGACACTAGAAGTTCGATAGTCGCTGAGAAGCCATCTCTCTAGTACAGAGTGATTCAGAAAGATCGCTATCTAAAAAATGCAGAAGACTCTTATGCTGATACCTCCTTGAAATTCTGTTAATTTCGATCTTGACAATGGGAGAAACTAGTTTATTGTGACTTTTTTCATATCAAGATATAGAGTCTGAAGACCTAATTCTGCCGGAAAAAAAAACATGTTCAGAAAAATGTCAATAACTCACGTTCTGAATGACATACAGATGTGAATTTTATTTTCCGGAAAAGAGCAAACATTTTTCTATCAACTGATGTCAAATTTGTTGAAAAATATTCAATTGACTTCGTACAATGAGCGTGACAATAGCAGGGGGGTAAATTTTTATCCAATTCTGCTGTGTTCTTTATTTTGCCGGTCAATGTATTTTTTGTTCCTAATTCGGCCGTTTACATGTAAAACTACAATAGGTTTTAGAAAAAGTTAATTTTCTTTATGAAAATGACATTTATCTAAAATAAAACACACATCACTAGATTCCTCTAACCATGCTGCATCGACTCGTATATTTTTCA
>OENT01000350.1:0-65275 GCA_900239685.1 Rotaria macrura | reverse complement strand
CATTTTCGATTGAAATTGGGATACATATGTTCATCCTTATTTGTTAGACACAAATATTTGATGGAAATTCGAATTTGGCTAGGTTAGGGGTAGATAAATTGCAAAAAGGACTTGGTGAGAAGTAAATAAGACATTTTTTCAAAATTGTCTTTTGCCTCGAAGATATGTATCCCAATTTCAATCGAAAATGTTTTGATGATTTTTTTTAAATTTTAAAGTCTCGGCATAATTAGGAACAAAATTTACATTGACCGGCATAATTAGGAAAATTTTTTACATTGACCGGCATAATTAGGAACACAAAACAGAGCTTAGTGTCACTTTTTTATTTTGTTGATGTAAAAAGTCGAGGAAAATAAATTTGAATTATCTTGAAAAATATACGAGTCGATGCAGCATGGTTAGAGGAATCTATTGATGTGTGTTTTATTTTAGATAAATGTCATTTTCATAAGGAAAATTAACTTTTTCTAAAACCTATTGTAGTTTTACATGTAAACGGCCGAATTAGGAACAAAAAATACATTGACCGGCAAAATAAAGAACACAGCAGAATTGGATAAAAATTTACCCCCCTGCTATTGTCACGCTCATTGTACGAAGTCAATTGAATATTTTTCAACAAATTTGACATCAGTTGATAGAAAAATGTTTGCTCTTTTCCGGAAAATAAAATTCACATCTGTATGTCATTCAGAACGTGAGTTATTGACATTTTTCTGAACATGTTTTTTTTTCCGGCAGAATTAGGTCTTCAGACTCTATGCTTCTAAGGAATAGATTCATTCTCTGTGATTAAATCTTGAGATATTTTTCATTCTACTCTAATGAACTTTCAGCGTTTGAATTGGTTTTTAGGGTAGTTTTCCACCAAGATATTTTACATCAAGAGGGGAGGACATAGAAGAGGTGAGGCGGGCGTGCAGCTTATCCTTTGGCTAGGTCCCTAGTTCTCTTTCACTCATACTATGATCTTGAGCAGTCGAAAAAAATTGTGAATTCTTTCTTCATAAGCTCATATGTTTTTATTGTAGAATCATATGACATGTCCCATATGTGAAGCTGAATTTTGTTGGCTATGTGGTCGAGAAATATCGGATTTACATTATCTCAGGTTTGTTGGATTCTTCAATGGCTTGTTTTCTGCATGTCACTTATTTGATTTTAGTCCATCGGGTTGTACATTTTGGGGTAAAAAGCAATGGAGTAGGAAAAAAGTTATTCTATGGCAAGTAGCTACATTGATTGGTGCACCAGTTATCATAGCATTAATAGCTGGTGTTGCTGTACCAGGAGTGGTTATAGGTGTACCAATATGGGCTGGTCGAAGAATATTCAGAAAATTTAATAATAATGGAAATAGTAAAGCAAAGAGAAATATTCTTGTTACATTAGGTGTTCTCGGAAGTATAGTTGCTTCACCAATAATAGCTACTCTTGCTGTTGGAATCGGAGTTCCTATTCTTTTGGCATATGTTTATGGAGTAAGAAAGATGTGATGTTTTTTTCTTTTCCTATTTCATAATTCATTTTTATGATAAATTACAGGTTATTCCTATATCATTATGTCGTACGGGTGGCTGTGGTGTCGGAACAAGAAACAATATTTTAGATAGTGATATTTCGAATCTAGATAGTTTTTTACCATTTTCTTTACGTGATGTGGCTATTGCAAGAGCTATTCTTAATGGTAAGACATGAAATAGATACCGAATACATATGTTTGTTTTGTTTCATAAAATTCATCTCAATACCTTTGTTTATAGACACGCAAAGTGTAATGACACATCCAACGATTGGTGGAGATTCAACTAGTCTATCAAATAGTGTTGCACAACTAGTTGACGATCGTAGTAATGAAAGTACGAAAGCATTACCTGGTACAGGTGCAATATCACTTTGTGAAAGTTTACCAGCATCAAATCGGTACGATTTAAAATAAGATAAAAACTTATTGTCATGAAAATCTTGTTTGTCATTGCATTTATTAGCCTTGATGTTCAAGCTGAAGTTAGTGATTGTAAAAGTTTTGATATCGAAAGTATAACAATCAGCGAAAAATCCTCTAAAACCATGGATAGTCTAAAAGCATTGGCTGGCTCGATTAAGTAAGTTTGTTGTTAATCAAATCCATTTCTTGTGTTTCTGCATTTGATTGCAAATAGGAACTATTCTAAGTTTCTCGTTCACGTTCTTTTTAAAAGAAAAATGCTTCACAACACAAGATTTTATTACTAAACATTTTCTGATGAGTTTTATTTCAGAAATATAACTGTTAGTATTGTGTGACTCTGCATGATCTGAATCATTCGAGTAGACACTATTCGTAAAGCAAACTCATTTTAAAACCATACTTTACTTGCATCTCTATATCTACCTGTTCGATTTTGATTGAATTTCAACAGTTACATATTCAACATACAAAATGGATATCTTATTAAGACATTGAATTAAGTGAGAATATGCCTAGACAAGATTCATATTGTTGAGGATGCGTTCTACTGTACGAAAATAGGCGCACAATATAATTCATACTGTTATTGTTAAACTAGTTTTTCTAATGTCAATTATTCAAAATATTGTAATAAAAACTGCTAAACTATTTAATAGGAATCGTTTTCAAACAAATATATTCTTGACTATTGCTATAGATACATGAATTATGCGTGTTTTTCAAAAAATCACCTATCTTGGTTGGTACTTTTCTCTTGAAAATCTGATTCTCAAAGCTGTAGATGAAGAAAGAGTACATTTCTTCGAAGTCACTACTGTTTGTTCTTTTTTTCCTATTAAGAATACGTTTACTTTTCTCGCTTTGGAACATTTCAATTATCAAAGATAGATCGAACGTGTAACATGAAATTAAAATCACAGATAGAATACAAAGAAAAACGTTTGGACGAATGAAACTTTGCAATAAGCTTTTACAATTTTATCAGCGGATAAAAATCCCGTAAGTTCTGACAATCACTGATCCGAAGTCTATTAGACCGAGAGAATTTGTTTGATTTTTCACATCCACAGTCATGAAGATTTCAATCAGAGATACCTAGCACGAACACGATCGATTGCAGCACTGATGAGTAGTTCTGAAAATTTATGATGAAAACTTCCATCCGATGAGACAAGATTTTCTTGTAGAAAGGTCTTTATGATAGGTAGTATTGAGAAAATATATGATTATCGTTATATGGATTTAAATACTTATATCTATATGTGATTAACACAAAAGCTCGTTGTGAAGTTTTTTGTCAACAAACAAAAAAGTTCGCTCATAAGCATTGACAACTGCGTTATGCTTTGCCAAAATGCTTCTCAATATCGATGAACCACAAAAATTCCATAGAAACGAAAAGAAATTGAAGCAACTACAAAAAATGGAAAATTTCATCTGTATTCGTCCTACACCAATGCCCTCCATCACTTCTTCCTTCTCCTTGGATATTCTTTATGGTTGCTTACACATAGATCAGAAGTATTGGAAGACAGATGAAATTTTTATTTGATTCTTTGTGCATTTAGAGACGCATGTACTGTACCAGGCGTCGAATACAGCAATGATGCTACTTGCTATACAATTGGGGACTCCAATGGTCGAAAATCAAGTCTATTGAGTAGTGCATCTGATTATGCTCGATCACTTAATATCGAACTACAACAGCAATCACATCATTCAAATGTGAATCGCTCTGGTTCACCATATAATGATAAAACGGTTTCCTTTTTTGATGAACGTGTTAAATCGAAATAGAAGTACGAGTCTTAAAGCAAATGGAAGAACAGAACCATGTTCAGTCGTTTTCCTCAGATGACAAGCAGATCGTTATGGAGTACGTGCATAAATTTTATTTTATTTTGTTTTCCTTTTCTTGGAACGAAGAGTGACATAAAACTCTTCTTAATTTTTTATGCAGAAGAAAAAACAAAAGAAGCAACACAAAACAAGCATGTTCTGTTTTTTTTCTCTTGTCTCATTTATGTAGATATTTTTCTGTAAATGTTTGTGAGTTGTTTTCAGTAAATTCTTCTATTTTGTTTGTTCTCTTGTTCGATCAAGTGTTTTTTCTCTATCATTAAAAACAAGAAAAAGAACAAAATTAATCCTTTCTTTTTGTCGTTTTTCTCTTTATACTCTTTGATTGTAATTAAATTATTTTAAGAGTGCTCTATATTTATGAACGATGAAAAAAGTAGAATATTGCTCATGCTTGTCTGTTCTGTTAGCATACGCATTTGTGTCGCACGGTTTTCGAAAAAAAAAAGGAAGGAAGCAATCAGTGAAAAAACAAATTTACTTGTTTTTTTTCCTTTGAAGGGATGAACGGAGATATTTTTAACAAATAGATTTGTAAAGCTACGTCAAAATTCATAGATCAAATTTAAGAATTTTGCATTACATTAAAAAGCATCAGCTTTCGACTAACAAAGGGTAGAAGAGATCAAATAGGTCTTATCAGATGGCAAATCTCGACTCCTTTATATGACGTTAGAAAGATTCGTTTCTCAAAGAAACACCAGTGACGCAGGAGAAATGAGAGACCGTTCAAAACTGATTGACAGCTGTTCTGAAATAAAAATATATAAACAAACATATCTCAATGGAATCAAAGATATGATTTGTGAAGGATTTCAATACTAACTTGAAGAACTTCTCAAATAAGAAATATTCATATTCAGAGACGTGTCTTGTACTCTACGTTTGCAATTTTCTCCTAGAAAAAAAAGTCTTATAGAACTTGAAGAGTTTCGTGTACGTAATAAAAACATAAAAAGAGTACCAGAGCGTGATAAAGACTTCGAAACCTTTTATTCAGTGCATATGACAAACATCGTGTGATAGATCTCTCATTCAGCTATACAATCTCCGCCATGATTTTGACATCAAAAAATTCTCAAAAAATTCTTCTAGTAGAATAATCTGGTGCATGAGGTTTACATCTCAAAACTAATTGCTGCACAAGTTCGAGTTCTTTCAAGTGCATATTTTTCTAAAGTTATCATATTTACTAGATGGATGGGTCTCAGTCTTATCTAGATATCGTCGATTCTTCTTTTCCGTCAGTTTAAACAAATACTGGCTATGTAACTTCTATCGTCAGCAAGTTATTTAAATAGATGCGTCAAACTTAAAAGAATCTTCACTTAGGTCATTTACTAATGTATTCACAGAGTGAGCTGCTTGCTACTCGCTTACTTACAAGAACATGTTTGTACTCATCAAGGACATAGAATCAGTACAATTTTTTGAATATGTTTTCTACATAAAATGTTTCTCCGGGGTTCTGTAGATGTCAGCCATGAAAATGTATTTCATGATAATTGATATTTAAAAAAAAACCTTTTTTTTTACGTCTTTAATCCTATCATCATACTAGAATGAGATTTACCAGTCGGTTTCTTAATTATTTATATAAAATAATTTCAGTCAATCAATGACATCTATAAAAAAAACAACAATATACTTCATTTTTATGGAAAAACATGACTTCACATTCTTTTATTGTTTATCAAGCATTTTCGATTAGTATTTTATGTCAACTTTTCAGAATATGTAATTCAGATAAATTGGTTATATAGAAAAAACAATTTCTCGTAATAAAATCAAGTATAGAGAAGTCGTTACAGAAAATTAATTGGTTCAAAATTGAATACTTTTTCATTCTGGCCAGTGGCTATTCAAAGGAACCAATCAACATCTAATCAATCATCAATTATTCTTATTCGCTTTCATACTAATCATTATTTGCTAATTACCAATACAATTAAATGTGATGAAAGAAATCATAAACATTGAATATTTTTCATTTCTAGATCGATGTTTTTTCCATTTCCGGTAATTTAAGGTATATTAGAGCTTGATTTATTATTTTTTTGTTTACACATTTTGTTGATTGTTATGTTATGTTTTTCTGCGTTTTTCTTTACAAACAGCAATGTTAAAAACATTATGGCACCACATGACTTTGTTGAAATTCGACTCATATGTAAAGCTGATTATCTTGACCCACAACTGAAAATAAAATTACATGAAATTAAAGACAAATTAAGAGAAATACTTCACACTGGTATGTAGAGAGAGTGAGAGAAAATTCTTTTATCTAATTATTTCAAATGTTTTAGGTCGAAGAAGATTTGCATTGAAAAAAGTGCAGCCGTGGAATAGTGTTAAAGTTACTTTCGATATTCCGAAAGAGGCGGCCGACCGCTTGCATTTACTTGCAATACAAGGAAATGTACGCCTCATTGAACTCGGAATACTCAGTGTTGAAATTGTTGGACAATCGAATGCTATTGTAGTCAATAGCAATAATAATAATAATAATAATAACAACAATAATAATAATCATAATAACAATGCATCGACCGCAACTAATCCAACAACGAACAGTATATTCTTAAAAAAGTCATATTTTAAAAACGCTGACGCTCATGTTTCTGTTTTTATAGGTAAAGATTTATCGATTTCATCCTCATCGTCGACAACAACAGCAATAGCAACAGCAGCAGCGAAAATTCCAATCGATTCTTTTGAATCGAATGTTCCAACAGCTTCAACAAATAATTTTTCCTATGATAATAAAACTGATGATCATCGACATAAACGTGTGAAATTAGAAAATGGTAGTGATCAACAAAGTTATTCTTCAATGAATAATTTTCCATATAAATCTTCGACTACTGTTAATCTCATGCAACCACCATCGACTATTGGACATCCCGTTGGTCATTATATAGCACAACCAAATCCACAAATTCTTCATCGACAACCGGGAACATCGACGAATAATTACGGACGAATATCTTATCCAAACAGTATTTCACCAACACATCCCACTTATTTAAACAGTTAAATAAAAATTTTTTTGTCAATTACAAAACCTTTGTTTCTGTATATTTCTATTTAGGTGGCAAACCATCTCCTAACCCATATCAATCACCATCAACGCTTGATAATAATAATACAACATTATCGAACGGTATTGGTAATGATATGCATAGCTATCATCATCATGATTCATGGTCAACATATGTTGATCATTCGAGTAACTATAAAATGAAAGTCAATGGCGCACTGTCAAATCATTATTATCCTCAACAACAACAGTTAATCCTATCGGATAGTCCGTCATCATCATCAACATCATCATCGAATATTTACTGTACACAACAACAACCACAATATGATATGAGAAGATGTGACACAAATCTATCACAAATGACAACATCAACAACAAATATACAAAATTCATATGGTAATAACATATTTCGACTGTATATCCAATGATTGTTTTATTACTACATTTTTTAGATGGTTCGTCAACTGGTTTATCATCTTGAAATTTATTTTATAGATATCCGGCCGTTGATAACAGTGATTGAATGAACGCATGTGTGTATATCATCCTTTATTCTTGTTTATTTTCTCTAATCAGGTCGTTTGTTTTTCTGTCTTCATATCCCTGAATGTGTATATTGAATGAAAACACAGAAAAAGGAAGCCTGTGTGTACTTGATGAATATAAGATGAAATTCTTTTCCTAAAAGCTAATCATTTAACCGCTAAATTTCGCGCGCACACATACACATAGAGTGTTGAATGTATAGTTTTTTCGTAGAGTTATGATTTGTTTTTCTTTGCATAGAAAAAAGGAAACGACTTTGTAACCTCGATATACCATTCCACCTAACCAAATACTTGATTCTTGAGTTTTCGGTCTTTTTCTTTTTCTTTTTGTTTGATAACACTTACATGTGTGTATATATATATATATATATGCGTGCGAGACTGATCTTCTGTCTATTATTGGTTTTTCTAGTGGTGTATGTGCCATACGCCTATGTATGTGTATGTTCGTTCAAATTACTTCATATGTTTTCTTTTTGTGGATCTTTTCTCTCTCTCTCTCTCTCTTTTGTTAACAGAAAAAAAGAATTGTATATAAATCAACGAGCGTGTGCGATTCATCGTTGTTCTCCTGTTCTACTGCTTCATTTCATTTTTCTCTTTTTTTTTGTATTCGGATTTTTATGCTCTATATTCGATGCAAGCTCATTCATTTTCTCTCCTTTTTCTCGTGCTGTCTTTGTCTGTGTGCGTGTGTGTGTTTATTCGCTTGTCAAGACTTGATGATAATGTAACAAGAACGTCAACAACAAATAAACATAGCTCGAATTAAGCTACTAGTTTTCTTTAAGTTTATTTTATGAATCTTTCCGTAATTGTTTTTGAAAGTATTCACCTAACTTCAATGTCCCATACATATCCCCAAAAAATCTTGTTTCAGCAGCAACGTTATAGTTTGTATTACAATTAACATCGTAAACATAGATATTCGTTCCATCATCAACCCATTCAATTCCAGCAACTTCAATTTGTCGTTCTTGTAGAAAACTTTCTAGTTGCTCAATAATTTTCTTTTCATTGTCGGTGAATGTATCGTTTGATCGTATATTAAAACCAAGCTTTATTTCATCAGTACTCTGTTTAACTAATTTACTATCGAGTGTTTTTCGACATGCATCACTTGGACAAAGTTGAAAACCTTGTCGTGTATCAACTTCAATTACATACATTAGTTTATAGCCAATAAATTCTGCACGATTGATAACTTGTTGTGGTGACTTGATATACTCTTGTAAAAGATAAATACCATCGATTGAAAATTCTTCGTCAACACTATTATTATTATTATTATTCGTTAAATTTTCAAAGTGTTTTTCAAGTTGTTGATCATCCGTAAACAGATGAACACCAAGTCCCTTGCCTGCTCGATTATGTTTACTTATAAATGGTGTCCATTTTTGTGTTGATTCATTGAAAAAATTTTCTCGTGCAGTTCTTTTTAATGTTTCAATAAAACTCTCTTTTATTGTCGCATCTTGTTGATTAAGTGCTGCAGCATTGGCCACGAATGCTGTACGTGGTACACGTATATGACTTTTCGATAATTCAACATATTGTTTTACTTTAGATAATTCAAGTGAAAGAGCTCGTTGATCATTAATAATTCGACATGAATGTAATGAAAGATAATCGAGCACTTGACCCGTAATTTCACAGGAAAAACGATGATTACGAGTGTGCGAGGATGGTGATATGCGATTAAAATAAATTGCATCTTTATCAGGCACTTTACTTAATGAAAAACTATGTGTACTGCTTAAGTTCCATTCTATCATTGGCAATCGAAGCTCTTCGAATGCCTTGCGAAATGGTGGTATCCATGTGTCATTTTCGTGAATAATATAAACTGTCATTTTAAAATTCTATGAGAAAACTCACAATCGATTATGTGTATGTACATATATATATATATATATATATATATATATATATTTGCTGAGTCACGTTGACACAGCGTGCTCTATCAGTAGAGTGCAAAGGTTTTCTATTTCTGATGCAACTATTATTTCTTGTGTTTCAGATGACAGATTTAACAAAAGTTAACAATGATGATGCAAATATTACTATAATATTAGATAAATTATTAGATGACGTACAATTATGTATAGAAAAATGTCGAAAATATAATAAAATATCTGGCATCAGTAAACTTGAAAGAAAATTTCGTGCCGAAGATAGATTTCTAAAACGCGTATGTATTTATTAACATATAGTTAATTTTAATTGACATTATCTAATAGAATAAATGAAATATAAATTATAAACATATGTTCTAATGAATGAATAGAAAGTGAGATGCAATATGTTAAACGGACATAATTTAAACATTTAAAATTTGCATTGTTCATACATTCATCGATAAGAATATCGTTTAGGAATAATTAGCTGACAAGTAATGTCAACTTTCAAGGTTAAGATCATGTATATGATAAGTGTTGACTACTGATATCAGAAAAAGAACAGAAAACTTAAATCATGAGAACGATATGAAACGAATAAAAATATTTCTATTCATAACTCATCTCGAGAATCGAATATAAAATTATTGAAATGAAAAAAAAAAAAGATTTAAATTTTAGCTTCGTCTCGATACAAGTGATGTTAATGTTAATCATTTGAAAAGTTCAAACTTAACTCATTTAAGAGCTGTCATTGAACAAATTGAAGAGATCGGACCAGAAAATGTCAATGGCGTACGTTTTGTTAATTATTTATGATTCAGAAACATAATTCATGATTAATTCATACGTAGGTTTTAGTACCATTCAAAGATAGTCGTCATCAATTACTTATTGCTGAATTAGTTTATAATGAAGGTCGAACATGGTTGAAAGTCATTGCCCGAAATGCACAAGCACTTCATCTTATTTGGAAAGTAAATTCATTTGAAACTCAATCTAGACTACGTCATTTCATTGTTCTAACTAAATAAATAGGGCAATGGTCACTATGGACAACGAAGTATTCTTATATCTATGAGACAATATCTTGAAACAGCACGATGCAATGAAATACATTATCAAACACCAGATATTGTCTTTTATTTTGTACAAGGTGTTACAGAACCTTTATCGAATTTATTAAGAAAAAATGGTATCATAGTTAAAGTAAAATTAAATGAAACATAGAATAAATTGTGAATTCTAACCGAAGTATTGTCTAGGGTACAATTGTTGAAGTAAATGAAGATGTTGAAAAACGTTTACAAATCGTTGATGATTACAGTTCGAATGAAAGTGATGAAGAAAGTGATAGTGAAGTTGAAGATGATAATGATGATGAAGTAATCGATAATCATGCAGAATTGACTTCATCTAATGAACCAAATAAAATCAATCTTGATGTTAGCACACTTATTTGTCTCGTTTCGGAATTAACACACGGTGGTCATGTATATCGATATCCAAGTAAATGGCTTGAAGTTCCAGCAGAATTAGAACGAGCTGAGCGTCTTGCACCGAAATTAGAAAATTATATGAAAGGTACTTCATTGTTCTTCATGTTTCATTTTATCTTGGTAATCTATGTATAGGAAAAGAATTATACATCTGTCAAACAGCATTTGAAGAATTCAACTCAATTGTTAGTACAGTGGGTGGACCGAATGAAAAAAACCGAGCGGAAGAACTATTCAAACGAGTAAATGCACTTTTCAGAATGAATCATTTTTTCATTCCGCTGATGGCCACGAGTCTATTAACAATTGAAGTCTTGATTGAATCTTTACTTGAATTAGTATTCTCATAAAGAACAACTTTTTCAAAATTGAAACTGAAAATAAGATTTAGATCTTCTGCAATATTTCTTTTTTGTTTCAGTTGACATATGTGTTTCATAATATTTTCTCTGAACTGAACTTCAAAACCCATAGACACATCAAGAAAATGAAATTCACCAACTAGATACATCTAAGTACTAGCATTTAAGATCGTTTTTCAGATGAAATATAAAAACGTTTACTCCTATGTGAGAATTTCGGTGTAAAAATTTGTACTTACAAAGAATTCCAATGGGCTTGTTTTCGGATAAAAATAAATGTGAAAACTTCGGACTTATGTCCGAGAGTTATGTGTACTTCAAAAAGTGAATGAGACAAATCAATCATCCTAGAATGTGTGCACGGATGAAGTATCTTGGTAAACCTTTTTGGGAAACTCCAAAACTACTGATCATCTCAGACATATCTAGGCAATTTTGTTTCTAGATGCAGTTTTTGTGCATTTGAGACCTTTTTGCAGCCAATGTTTTGTTAGAAAGCTGCGATTTGGTTCAAAACTAATATCAGATTCGGAATCAGCGTTAAAAACTGAGTCNCTAGAATGTGTGCACGGATGAAGTATCTTGGTAAACCTTTTTGGGAAACTCCAAAACTACTGATCATCTCAGACATATCTAGGCAATTTTGTTTCTAGATGCAGTTTTTGTGCATTTGAGACCTTTTTGCAGCCAATGTTTTGTTAGAAAGCTGCGATTTGGTTCAAAACTAATATCAGATTCGGAATCAGCGCTGAAAACTGAGTCAATTTATATACGTTGTGGATAATTCTGAGAAAAACGTTTTTTTTGAAAAAATCCCTGTACCACCCCTCAGGGATGGTTTGGTCAATATTAATATTTATTGACTTCGGGTTTTTACCTTTCGATAGTCCTTTTAAATAGCTACAGAACCAGGTATTTGGTAAATCCCAACACTACTGGCCAACTGAGATATATCTAGACAATTTAGTTTCGGGATGCAGTTTTTGTTTATTTCGAGACCTTTTTTTGGCGATGTTCTTTTAGAAAGCTCGATTTGGTTAAAAACTAATATCAGATTCGGAATCAGCGTTAAAAACTGAGTCACTTTACATAAGTTGTGGATAATTCTGAGAAAAAAGTTTTTTTTGAAAAAATCCCTGTACCCTACCTCAGGGATTGCTTGGTGAAAAATGACAATTTTTTCAATAACTCAGCCATTTCTTGCCAGATCCTTCTCATCTTCGAACTTGACCTAGATATTGATGAGACAATTCTGTGCACAAAATTTCAACTCAATCGAATGTGATTGTGAAGAGTTATCGAATAAACAGACGGCCGGACGGACACACTGACCGATTTTAGTAGTGTCCTCACTTTTTGAGTACACAAAAAAAGAACAAGTAAGAAGATTCTACTATAACTTCTTGAGTGTATTCGATTTTCAAGATCGAGATTCCTTTAGCTAGTTTACTCGTAGAGCATGCATTTGCTGAATGTTTCCTATTTACAAACACTCGAATGGGGACTTTGAAAATTTTCCATGGATGGTACGCTAGTTCATTTACTACTATACGTCGAGTTCCACATTGGAAACTCGGCGTATATTGAGTTTTTCGAAAATGTTGCATCTTTCTAGAAAAGAAACATGTTTGAAAATCGTCCCTGTAGTCGATTTTTCATTGGATATCATAGCTCGGTTGGTATTTCATTAGATTGGAACTTTTTTTTTGGTGTGTATTAGTAAACCAAAATATGAATCATCAATATTGAACGTAAGCATGCAGAGAGATCGTTTGTAGGATGTCACAGAAACTAAAAACTATATGATCCCACACAACTTGACGTTGCCACACATACATTATTATTATTATCATTTAAATTTAGCTAACAATTGTTCCTGATTGTCTCTCAGAAAGATCGGTTGTTCTACAAGAAAGTGTGAAAATAAAACCAAGGTTAGGTCAACTTTGTGAAATTCTTGGCAAACAAAAAGCCGAATCATTTTTTTGATTTCTAGAACGAAGATAATATTTGGTACCGGAGATCATCTACGTGCAGTGACAATGACTGCTAATCGAGGTTTCGTTCGAGCAGCAGCTCAACAAGTAAGTTCCAATGGTCGCGTTCGATTAGGTACACATCATCTTATTTCCAGGGAATTCGTTTCGTTGTTTATCTTCATGATAATATTCCATTGACATTCAGAAGATTTATGAAAACACATCCATCATTATCCAATGATGTCGAGTCATTTGAACAACAAAATTAACGGTGAAATACGACAAATAAATTTTGCTTTTCTACTGTATCTGAGACCGAGATTTGTGTTTACCATTCTATTATTCACAATTTTTTTACATTTATAATGATAAATCTTTCTATGGATGTTCTTTTTTTTTTCTAGGGTGTCCCTTTTGCTGTATACTTACATCAATCACGTGCTTTGACCGAACAACAATTACAATTGAATTCCTTACCTTTATTCGAAGAATCAGAAGACAACAAACAAATTGAGTGAAAAACTATACTGGTGCTATTGAATACTAATGAGTGATATTTTTGTAATGCTAACCAATTTTTTAACCTCTTCAACACTTCTTTCTTTTCAATATTTGTTGCTAATCATACTTTTTCATCGGTTATGCACAGTGTTATGTTTTTTCTCCTTGTTTTTTTTCTTGAAAATATATCAATCTAGAAGTATAAGTAACAACCGAGAACAATTTTAACAAAATCATCGTGTTAATACGTGTAATAGCATATGAAAATTTTCTTTAAAATAGTACTGGCATTGAATACCATGAAAATGAAATTGAATAACAAGGAAAACATGTAGTAGAGATACGATTATTCAAATATGTCTATACTGTATATCCACAACCACAAACTCTCATTACACTTGAGAACATAAAAACGAAGTAACTAAAATCATTCGATGGACATAGATCACTGGGTGTGTGTCATGATGTAATACGACTAGTATTATGGTACTCAGAATAATTCATTTATAATTGTCTGTATCTATTATGATGAGGATGATGATTTTTCATATGAATTATGATGATTTTGTACTTCGTGCCATTCATCAAACTGATTATTTTAAATGAATCATTTATGCCAAAAATGAATAATCGGCAAGTAAGCTGATGAGGAAAAGCGCTTTTCTAAGTTAATGATAACGAATGAATAAATCTTTTGTAATGGAGCTATTTCTTAGTATCGTTACGAATCATTGTATAACTGCTTTCATAGATTGTTGAGACGAGTATTAGTACGATAAAGATCATCAAAGTATGAAAATTTTCAAAATGTCTTTTGATCATTATTCCACACGCACTACTTCTTTCTCAATAGTTATCTTCTATTTGTACATAACACCTGCGACTATCTACTGACTTGCATTGTATGAATTATGAATTTCGAGCAAATCTTATGATAATGATTCCATGAAGTATTAACTTATATAGGTGTTAACCAAGTTCCTTATTGAACCGATGATCAACTGTAATTTGTTTACTTTTGCTATCCAATGAGCTTGTGTCTAGAATAACTACACACTATTATTGTGCTTATATCTGAATAGATGGTATTTAAACGATTCTAATGATGAAAATAAAATGCCAGTATTTTTCTAAGGTTTCAAATTCTAGAAATCAATTAATTTGACTTTTATGAACGAACATAATGCTTGGGTATACTGGGTTTTTTTTTCTCTCACAAACATATCTCAGCCATTATGTTTCGATATTGAAATATATCAAGGATCAAAACATGATTGTATAAACAGTCGTATATAGAAATCACACGAATGCTTTTATAGGTTATTTTATGACTTAGCTCGAGTCGTACCAAGAAGAGAAAGCGTGACTAGATTAATGAAGAAATCAATATGACACCTATATCAATCATTCATTGAATGTGTGGTGTTAGTTAGTTGTTTTTTCGTAGTAAATAAAACCTAGACTTACTAAGAGAATACATTTATTTGTACTTGATATTTCTGAAATTCGAATGTGAACAGATCTCATACAAAAGTATGCAAGGAAATAAAACAAAAAAAGACGAGATATTTTTTCATGATCTTCATAGACTATAAAAAATAATGAAAATTCGTGTTAGAAAAAAAATGACAGAACGAAGTATGAATAGTTCGCATTTTCATGTTGACATCCATAGTTGTTATACAAAATACAACACTACATAGTTTGAAAGCTAATGGAGAACTTTGGTTTTTCACTTGATCGTCCACGTCCTACGTTATCCAATTTAGAAGAAGATGTTATTAGAGCTGAAATCGATATGGTAAATGCAACGGCTAATGTTGCAGTACCACTAAGTGAATGGCGCATTAGATTTCGTAAACTCTGGCATAACTATCACTGGCGTATGAGACATTACTTTTATTTACATTTATTTGTTTTCTTTTGTAATTCACTTATTTGTGGTGTCATTGTATGGAGTATTGAACAGTATAGAATACCTTATATTGATTGTTGGTTTCTTAGTGCAACATGTGTGTTCACATGTGGATTGCAAACATATGATTTTGCACTACTCACTCGATCATCTCAAAGTGTCCTGCTATTCTATACGTGGATATCTGGTAAATTATAAATGAAAAAAAAACATATTTTCATTTTTTCATCTCTCGATCGTTTCAAAAAAAAAACACGTCGTAGACATTCTTTCATTTATGTGTGTAACTTTTTTTCGCAAGACTTTGCATTCTTGAGTTAAGTATGTCATACTACTCAACAGCCAATTCGAATGATGAATCGTATCACATGATGGTCGTTTTGAAATCTTTGTTTGGTTTCGAGAACATAGTTATTTTCACTTTGAATATTTACATTCAATCAAATCGATAGTCGTTGATTTTTATTAGTAACTATCATCAATAGAAATTTTGAGAATTGACCTCTTCTAAATATCGAAAGTGATGATTTAATATCGATGAGATATGGAAGAAAACTATCGGATTTCGTAATAAAAGTTGTTTCGTCTACTAATTTTACATCGTCACTAATGAATTTCGTTCAAATCAATAATCATATATTTAGGTATAACTATTAGTACAGTTCCAGCGATATTTATAAAACTCTATCGAGTTAAAAATGAAATTATCAGTTCAGAAGAGACAAGCACCAGAAAAAATGATGACGATGTATTACCCATACAAAGACTTGTTCCTGATGAAACAATTGATTCAGATTTACATGAACGTATTCGTTCATTGCCAAGTCCCAATCATCTTCGTGTGACAGGCTACATTTTGATGATTGTACTTATTTTATCAACATGTTTTGTAATCTATCTAACATCATTTATTTCTATGGGTATTTGGCTTAAATATCATTATGATTCGAAAGATTTATTACAAGAAAATAAAACTATGAATCCATTTTATGCAGCAATTGTAATTACAGTCACTGCTTTCAATCAAAATGGTTTATCACCATGGTAAGAGAAGATTTCGAAAATTAAATTAAAAATAAACTTATAATAGAAAAAACAAAGGTCATATTTTTATTTCGAGGACTGGCGGTATTAGTTTACTTGTTAATGATATTTTTATGAATATCTTCATAATTATTATTGTTATGTCAGGTACTTCATTGTTTCCAGCTATCATGCGTGGTGTTGTTAATTTATTTAAAACAATAGTACCGTAAGTCGTATCATGAACTTTGTTTTATTCTTGACGTTTCGATATTATTGAATTTTAGTTGGCGTTATAAAATATTTTTCGATTACATTCTACTGAATAATCATCGTTTATCTGCCGTAATTTTTCCATCGATTCAAACACGACTCTATGTCACTATTACAGTATTGTTACAAATACGTGAGTTATTGATCATAGTGAAGCAAGAAGAAAATATTCTCAATGAATTTTAGTGGGTGTCGTTGTTGCATTAATACTTGATTATCGTAATCAAAATTTAGCACAATATAAAGGAGGAACAAGATTTATGATATTCATGCTTGAAACAGCTAACACTCGTTTTGGAGGTGAATGAATTTAATTTAATAAAAAAACAAAAAGACAATGACAACTCTATTAGTAGGTTATGCAACAACTGATTTAAGTTTACTATCACCGGGAACATTGATTATATTTGCTTTGTTGATGGGTGTCAAACCTCAAATGGTATGTATATATGTTCTAATTTTAATGTTATCAGAAAAGAAAAAGAAGTTCATTTGTTGTAGTTATGCGCTATTGATGAAACTCCATTTGAAATGGAATGGATATTAATACAAACACAACAAAAATTAGAAAACAAAATTTCAAGTAATAATCGACGTGGAAGTATACAAATATTTTTACCATTCAATCGTATGAAACAATATTTATCCCGGCAAGGTTCATTAACAAGAGCTAAAGCCACGAAATATTTTTCTTCTATTGCACATACAACTCGAGCATCTCAAGCTATTAATCAATTGAATGAAAAACGTCTCCAACATCGTCTAAGTGCATTATCATTGGATACATATAATTATTCAACTGATGATCGAAGTAAAACAATTGGATATATATCATTTCTTCGCATGAAACTTTTATTAATCATATTTTGTCGTCATGCAGTCATTAGTTTATTCAGTTTGTTAGTATCCACTCGTACATGGCTATTCATATTTATATTTTTGATATGTGCATTTGATTCATATCATATGGCACCTGTCGATTCAACGATCACTGTATTTCGTGTTATATTTGAAGTGATAAGTGCTTTTGGTGGATGTGGTTTATCTATGGGTCATTCAAGTGTTACATCAAGTTTTGCTACTGTACTTACCGTGCCAAGTAAAATAATTCTTATATTAACAATGTGCATGGGTAGACATCGTGGTTTACTTGATTCCATGAAAGATCAAGAAGAAATTGAATATAGTGCACAAACATTAATCGATAGTTGGCAACAATTAGCATCATTAGAACACATAGAAAAAAAGAAATCACTTGCAGAACGTAGAGTATTACGTCGAGCAACAATAACTCAAGTATACTCATCCACGATTACTAAATTTTAAGTGTATTGATTTTCTTGAACGAACACATTTCGTTCTTTGCCATTGAAAGTTTTAATCATTGAAACAAACAATTGAAAGACAAACGATTCGTCTTGTTAGAATACAAAGAATTCTTGTTCTATTGCTTCATAGTTTCATGTTACACATTTGATGAACGATGATTTATTTGCTTGATAAAATTAGAAACTTGTTTAAGAAATTATCATCATTAAACTCGTATGATTGATATAACTTCTCTAGAACTTAATTTTTATTTGCTCTATAGTCTTGTCATACATGTTTAGTAATAATATTTGTATCATGTAAGGTATACGAAAAAGTTCATGTAGATTAGACATCATAATTAACAAGTATGTTAGATCACCATACATACTATTAATAGTTATTCATGTGAAAAGCGTTCTACTCATATTTTAATTGAAAATCTAATGATAGGAACATGTGTTTATTCATTCCATATCTTGATTGAATGAAATTATCTTATCAATCTTTGATTAACATGCTCACGGTTGATGAAATCATCATCTTACTATGGTTCATAATGAAAATAAAGTGGACGATTGAATAGCACATAGTGCTGAATACGATGATCTACAAATCTAACGAGAACACCATTAATTCGAGTGGTTGCTGCATTCATTAGAGAACTCATTGAGTTCATTCTTCTTAAGAAAAATTATTATTATTCAACATCATGCATTATATTCAATATTTTCTCTCTACAAGACGAGTATTCGATTGTTTTTTTTTGTTCTGTAAAATAATATTGATAAATCATTAGCTGATTGTCTTGTACATAGAAACTTGTACGAATAGTAGATATTCAACTTATAAACAATGGCTATTGATTTTCAAATGAATTCATATATTCCTTGATATTCGTTTTTTCTCTCCCCGTATTGTATTAGAAAATTCGACAGCAAAATTTTACTTTGAGTTGAAATGAATTTTGATCGAAACAAAAATCAAAGCATTTTCTTCTCACAGGAACAATATACATACGACTAGACTTATGATTAATTTGCATCGTTGATAAAAATACTTTCATAACTGAATATAAAAATATGTCACCTTCTATTCATCGTCATTTTCCGATACAATTCATTGCTAACGAAGAATATTTGTAAATAATTATATGAATATTACTAGTATGTCTATTATTATCACTATCATTCTATCGATATGGTTGAGTTATTTATCATCAATCAAAGATAACTTCAAACCCCTTTAGTTGCAACATAAGTCGGTTGATGAACGCATTTATAGACAGATTTCTATATGCTTTGTATAGATATGTAAATCTAAAATAGATATTTTAAGACACCATCATATAAAATTTAATTCGACTTCATTACTTGATCCTCTATCGAGAAATATGACGTGTTGTTTTTGATCAACACTTTTCTTCCACGTTATTTTTATGTGTCGACAACGAAAAATTAGAATGGACAAAAATCGATAGGAATGATTTAATTAGGGAATATTTTTGAATTGATATCTAACGATTCATCTAGAGATACCTTATGGGTAATCAGTTTGCCGGAGTCATAAATTTATTTGAACTCATTATTAAAGATCTTACATTTAAATAGATATTTTGAATGAATAAATTCCATGGTGAGACATTCATTCGCATCTACTCTTCGTAGTATTTCATGTACGAAAGCAAATGAAAGACAAAAAGCGTCATTAATTTCTAGTTCCCAACGAAAGTCCCCAGTTTTCAAAGGAACTAAATGCAGATCATAACTCATTGTTGTCTGATGAAATGCAAAGCAGAATATCATCACTACTCACAATAAATTTTAGAGTCAACTCTGATTATTTCAACAATGATTGTGCATAAACCATGGCGTAGTGACAGCAATGCGACACTTTCTGATTAGAAAGATACTTTTAGCAAAACAAGTTTTTCGTATGCTGCAATTCTTTCTGACAAATTCTTCCGACCTTCTATTAAAGCACACAGTAAACATCGTCAGTTTTATTCTGTTACAAATCTTGTGTTCACATCGATTTAATATCATACGAAGATGTACAGAGTTCATTTGAAGTTTTAGCTAAGATAGGCATCTGTAACAAAGTTAACTTCAAGAGTTTGGGTAATACTAAATTTTTAATTGCTAACTTGTATCTTTGAAGAAATCCGTCTAATGAAAAATGTTAACTCTTGATAAATAATTTTCAATCAATATCAAAGAATTCAAACAAGACTATACAACTAATAATTATATGTTTTCTTTATCATAGAAAACTTTAAATATATGTATATATGATCTTTCATGGGCTATGATTTACTTTATCTAGAAATAAGAATCTTCGTTTTAATGGTCGAAATTTCAGAATATCTTGGCACATATTAATCATCCGTCAATTGATATTGAGAATTACTATGACAACAGTATGTTAAGAAACTCTATCATGACATAGACATGTAAAATTTAACGAAATTCAATATAGAATCAATAATGTTGTGATGATCGTTCTACTTTAATATTTCAACAAATTTTCATAACACTTTACTGGATATATATCATCAAGATTTCGCACAAATTTTGTTGTGTAAATCTTATGAAATTACTAACTTGAAGATTTCATACAGAAATTGTAGTAGACTAAAGAAGTGTCAAGGATAAAGTATCAAAACTACTCTGAATCGTACATAGTAGTTTTCTTGGATTCGATACTGATGTGAAAACGTACAACTTATAGTAACGAATGGTATTTCATTTAATAATCAACGGTTGAAATCAGATTAGTAGTGAACGCGAAAAAACTAGATTGCGCACTGTCACTAATGTTTTGTTAGTAAAGTAAAACCTGTGTAATTATTTGAAGACACGCTACGCCAATCCAACAGAAACTATGACTTACTGAATGCCTTGTTTCAAATGATTTCTAAGAGCGAGAGTCTGCCGACGAAAATTATTTTTTATTTATTTCATAACAAAGCAAATCAAGAATTAACTGCATGAGAAGTTCTGATTGAACGCTAAATCACATGTGTCAATGTTAAACAGAAAAGGGGTACAATTTTCAATGAGTTCACCGGTAACACATCAATAACCATCGTTACTATTTCAAAAACATACTTACAATTTTTCTTCACAACATAAAACTTATTTTTATCAATACTATTCATTTTATCGTGTATTCTTATAATGAATTTAGTATCTGAATCATACTATATGAAATGGAAAATTGTTGTGCGAGATACAGAACAAAAATCATTTGACATGGAATTTAGAATCGAAATCTAATGCAACTGTTTCTTCTCTTGAAGCTAACAAAAGTTCAATACTTGTTATAGTCTTTTCTATATTTCTAATCCTAGAACAGATTAAAAATATAGATGTGCATCAAAAGACAAGATTGAAAAACTTGAGTCAAATTAGAATCTGATTCTACATGATACTAGTATCAAACTTTGTAGTTTTAAATCTACAACTAAATTCTCTCATTTGACAATGTGCATTCATGTTGCCTACTTATATTTTTTTTTCTTCTCTTTTAACATATAAAGAAAAAGAAACAAACATGGAAGAATTCAGTTCTTTTCCATTTCTACATTAAAAAAGAACGTTGTCAACGTTATCGTTTGTTGTTCTCTCTTCTTAACTACTTGTCAACTATATTTCTTGTTGAAAAGGTACGTCATATAGATTTATTTGGTTTTTCCAAATAATAGAAGTTCCCAATTGAAACTTTTTATTATCTAATGGCTTCGACTATCTTGAAAAAACCTTGCGTAAAATGTCAGAAAGGTGCAGGTGTTACTTCATGTGACGGATGTCAACAATCGTTTTGTATTAAACATATTATTGAACATCGACAAGAACTTTCAATACAATTGGATGATCTTGGACAAGAGCATGACGTTTTCCGACGTGACATGTTTCAAGAGAATTTAGCTTGTGCTCTGTTCATGCGTATTGACGAATGGGAAAAAACATCAATCAGTAAAATTCAAGCAACAGCAGAGGCAACTCGCACTCATCTTCGACAATCAATAGAACGAGTTAAAGATGAACTGAAAGTTTCAACGGATAAAATCACGAATGAAATGCAATCATGTCGCGCATTGGATGACTACACTGAAATTGATTTAAAAAAGTGGACGTCGGATTTAAAAGAACTTCGACAATCACTCGAGACAAAAATGATTTTTGAAATAGCTGAGAATGAAAACGAAGTAACTTCGATTCACATGATTCGATTATGTGAACAACAGTTACTATGTGCATCTTCTATTTATCCAGAGCAATCAATAAAGAAGGATGAAATCTGCGAAGAAGTACTTGCATGTACTCATGAAAAGTTTAGTCATTTTGTTGGAAAAGTAATTCTATCCGAAGATGGACTTTTAGCAACATGTTCAGGTAACTATTGGGATGGTTCAAGTGTCTATGGTACTCGCTATTATGAATCTGGAATACATGATATTCATTTTCGAATCGAAAATAAAGGAGCCAATAATCTTTTCTTCGGCATTAAAACAGCACTGTATGATATGCCTGTACGAACTCTAAATTCTCCGAATGTTTATGGTTGGTGGGAATTCGATCAAGCTATTGAAAGTGTTAGTGGCTATCGCATACATAATGATCGAATCTTACGAACGGGGGACGAAGTAACGATGATATTAGATTGTGATAACAGATGTATTCGTTTTGAACATCGTCGGATCAATATGATTATTCAATTATCTGTTGAACTCGAGAAATGTCCATTTCCGTGGCAAACACTTCTAACATTACGATCGGCAGGTGATAGTATTCGTATTCTTCAATAGATCTATGACAATACGTAATTTATACGAGTATTTGGATTAAGATATATGGAACATCATCATTTTAAATAGTTCTACCAAAGTATCATCACTATCAAATGATACAATCATGATAGACACAAAAAACAATGTACAATATTAAATGTTGAATGAGCATAGTTTCTTTTCAGATTCTTATGTTATGACTTGTTGCATAAGCGATATATATGAAATCAAAGAAAACCGTTCGAATCATATTGTATGTTTATAAAGTCATTTAATTGAAAAAACAAAACAAATTAAAAATGATCATATCAATCAATAAATGCAGGATATACGTACGTTTATAAGAAATTTAGACATTGTTTTAAAAATAAAATAAAATAAAAAATTACTTCAATCATTGAAAGACAAAACGATTGGCACACGAAAATTGATTATTGCAATATTTGTTGGTAATTAATAGAGAAAAAAATCTGATTTATATTTAATCGTTTTAAACCATCAACCATTAGAAATCTAAATAAAAATATAGTGTCACACAAGTAGATATCCAGTAAAAGAAAGTAGAGGCATTAACTGATGTAAAAAAAGAAAAATTTATGATTCTCTCCGTAGTGTTTCTACCTGTGGACAATGGATGTTAATCATATTCTTTTTTCCAATCTTATTCATCATCTGATATTGATAATTCGCACTTGCTCTCATGTATCATTATTCCAGTCATTATCATCATCAGTGTTCGATGAAGATGACGTTTTTCGTTGGCGTAATAAAGACGTTACGTTAACACCACTGACAAATTTCTCTTTTTCTGCTTGATTGTCTTCGGTCACTGTTGATGTCTCTGTTGCATCGTTGTCATCATTGTTCTCATTTTGATTTGAAGTTGATACTTCAGGTTCGGTTGGCGTCTTTGGTCGAACGGGTGATGGTTCTCGGGTCGTTTCCTTTATCGTTGTTTCTGATTCTTGTTGTTCTACTTTTTCTTGATGATCATCATTGGGTTTTTCTATCTGCTGTACATCATCATTGGGCTTTTGTACCTGTCGACCACCAGTAGCTCGTTGTTTTCTTACTTCAGCAACACGTTTTGCAGTTTCTAATTCTTGCGTCTTTCTTATATTTTCAAATCTATACAATAAATGAACATAAAAATCAATGAACTAACTTGACGTATTTACTTCGCACGAATACTACCAACATCTGCTTTGCTATTGGGAACTGTTGCAGGTGTTTCGATAGCTTTTGGTTCTGAAAGAGTTTTAGAAGATATTCAAGTTATTGAACAAGAAAATGCCAAACACATACCAACAAATACTTTTGGAGAAGATGGTGAATTAGGAGGAGTAGAAGGATTTTCTTTTTCAACACCAAACTTACCACCGAAACCCGACGTGTAGTCTGCCAAGATATATATATTTTTATATATACATGTTTATATTTTGATTCGTATGATAGGAAAAATGCAACAAAATCAAGTAACCTGTTTGTGAAGAATGTTTTGTTACTGTTTCTTTATGAGAAAATCCAACGGCTGACTTGTCTTGTGCATTGTGAGCAACACCGTATTTTCCGCCGAAACCTTTCGAAGAATCTAAATTTAAATCGTTTTTTCAAAAATAATCGATCTTTTCTTGCACTTGAATAATATTTATCTCTATTCAACCTGTTTGTGATGAATGCCTCTCAAGTGGTGCTTTATAATCATAGCCAAGTGCAGCTTTATCTTTAGCACGCTCATCAATACCATGCTCACCGCCAAAACCTTTTTTACTATCTACATATAAAATAAACAAAAAAACAAAAAAATACATGAATAATTATCAAGGTGAGTTTATTACTCATCTACTAGTCAGATGATAACCATCTATTATTGGCGTTAGGGTAAAGATTACTGTATGGAGTGGGAGAGCTTGAATGTATAAATATTATTTTTTTAAAATAATCACAATCATTCAATCCAACATGGGCAATCGTCATAAAGGCCGAGAAACAAAATCATGGGAACTTGATAGAATATCCAATACCGTTGGTATTCCCCGATATCAATTAGACAATATTTACAGAGATTTTCGTCGTGTATCGAAAAATTATCTACTTGATAAAAATGCGTTTCGTGAAATCTATAAAGATATAGTATGGCATTCATCGAATTCTGGAGATTATTCGAACTTATCAGACTATGAAATTAATCGACGAAATAATGCCAAAGCTGATCGTTTATTTAAAACGTTCGACAAAGAAAATACAGGACGTCTATCGTTCGATGAATTTATTTCAGCCTATATTTTATTACAAGATACTCTGAGTCCAGAGACACGTTTGAACTTTTTACTTGATCCTTATTCACAAAACGACGGCTATGTAACACCAACTATGGGCTAACGTGTAATACAAGATATGTCAGATTTGTACGGTGTGAATGGTGATTATCAGCAAATATGGAAAAATATAGAAGCTAATTATGCTCTTCAAAATGGACTAGTACCACAAGAAGCATTTACGAACTATTTTATAAATAATCCGACTTACGCATCTGCATTTTACAATGGTTTACAAGTTCCTATACCTCCTCCATCGCCTCGATTGTAGAAAATCTCGTTTGTTCTAACCTGTTTGTGATGAATGTTTTTTAATATCCGCTTTGTATGAAAAATCAGCTGCAGACTAAAAATAAATGTTTTGTTTTTCGATGATGAATTAAATAATATTAATTTAATCAATGACTTTATCCATCACTTGTTCTGTACCGTACTTTCCTCCATAGCCACGATTAGGATTTTTTTCTTGATACACTTGTTTAGTATTGTTATCAGCTGACTTTAATTTATCGTGAATCGAACTAAAGTCGACATGGTCTGTTCGACCAGAACCAGGTACACTTGATGAACCATATCTTTGTGATTTTTCAGTTACTGAATTCTAATGATAAAGTTAAAAGTCATACATGTATAAATACAAATGAGAAAAAAATATTCAAATTTGTACTTCATAACCAAGATCTGTTTCCCAATCATCGTCACAATTATCGAATTTAGGTTTGGGACCAGTTGGCTTAGTTGTTGGTTTTTTCACTGTTTGTTGCCACGCCATTTTGAATAAGTGAATAAAAAATTTGAAACAATTTTTTGTTTTTTTTTTTCGTTGAAGATTGCGCCACATGCTTGATCCAATCTCAAGTTTCAAGCGTCACTAAGCATCGTTGGGTTGCGTTGCGTGTAATGGAGGCAAGAACATAGCGACATACAACTCAAAGGAAATGAAGATTAATCTTGTTTTATAAAAAAAAAACGAGATGAGTTCTAATCGATCAATAAGAAGTAATCCAGGCCTTGATGGTCGTACATCACCAAGTGTTCAACTGTCAAGATCTGATAATTTAGCAACTCTCTCTTCATCACCTCCACAATCAATATCTAATAGTCGTTTATCAGGTCTTCGACAACAGGATCATGTAAAGAATGAATATTCATCGAAGAATACTCGTGAAGATGACATCAAGTTTTATAAAGTTGTCTTCGATCGTTGTGCTGATCCACCGAGACAAATCTTTATGACAGATCGGGAGAAGTTCGTTCAAGGTAAGTTCAAACTATGAGAGAGGACTCTCATTTGTATAAATACTTTTCCATGAAGACCATGTTAATCGAATTAGGTTTTCGTGATTTATAAAAAGTGAAAGAAAAACATGTCGGATTGTCAGATCATTATTGCCATGATGCTACAGTTCTAAACAATATTTTATAACAAAATTCTATCATCATCTTCAGGAGCAACACAAAAAAAGAATACATTTTTGAACGTACCTATGACATCTTCTTCCGAAACACATCGAAATGATATTGCTTGGTTGTTTATATTGAAATCTTTTTCCCTTAAAATTTTCATTCATATGGACAAAATGTGTTCATCGTATTTCAGACGATAAGTCATCGAAATATGTCAAAATTTCATACTGGGCTGTTAGTTGTGAAAACCTGTGCTAATCCAATATATTAACTCGTAATGTGAGATACTTCTTTTCTAAAAGTTCTTAAGACGTGGACCAAAGTATTATTCAAAACATTAAAATATTTCGCTAGAGATCCTCTCCTCATGTGCTCAATTTATCTGAATCTACTTGATACAGATAATTATCATGCAGTCAGCCTTCATCAGCTGAAAAAAACCACTCCTTGTCACATGAGTTTTTTTTCTTCAACTGAACATTTTTCTACATTAGCTTTGAATTATGTCGGCTATGATTTTCCGAAAGCAACGATCGATCAATTATGGACGAAAAACAATAGTGAGAAATTTTTATCAGTTTTTTTGAAGATTTTTTTATAAAACTTACTATTTTGTTTTTCATTTATTAGAAGAAATAACATTTAATTCATTTCAACGTATTCTCAATGAAGAAAAACCTATCAATGAACGAACTCTTGAAGAAGCATTTGAAACACTGTATAAGAATGATGGCAAGTACGATTGGAGTGCAGTCGATTATGATCGATTTCGTAAAGATTTACTTGAAGTAAATTTTATGAATTTTAGTGAATAAATTTCAACAGTCTAACATATTTTTAGAAAGGTGATCGTTTGACAGAGGACGAATTTCAAAAAATACGTTTTTTGCTCGGTACCACAGCTGGAAAAGTTGATATTAAAAAGGTTAGTATTATTTATAAACTGGTTTACAGATCAAGATCAAAGTTTAAATGTACCATAGTTGACAAAAAACATCGGAGATAACAAAACTAATTGTCGTGAAAAACTCTTGAAAGAAAATAAAGAACGAATACCAAGTATGTTTGAACTCTTTATTTTAAAATAAAATCATTTTTTGTCAGATGAAACCGAACGTCTATCATCACGAATGACTGCAAGCAAATCAAACGATAATAACAACAATGTTCATATTGTTATTGATCCATCATCAATGAAGCTCGACGTTCCTCCGGTTGGCAGAAGAATATAGGGGAAAAGGCTCTTTTTTCTATAAATTAATTTTAGAGAACGCCGTCCTTACGAATGAAAGGTGCCTTCTTTTGTGAACTCGCCGATTCATCAACCAATACATGTTATTTTTCCATTAGTTATTCATTTCAAGTTAAAAGAAATACATCCGTATGGATAACTGTCGAACCAACGATATCACCATTTCATAAAGGTATTAAATGATGAAATCACTTACGTTGACATTGTATGAAACATACTATTGGCAAATATCTAATCTATATACATAGTTGAACTGTAATGTAAATTTTCTATTTTCTATTAGATTCATCTTTTAAAAATCTTGATGTTCGAATTCTTCTCTGTGAAAAACCTAACAATTCGAGAGAAAGACATATTATTCATATGAGTACTGAACGATCAGACAATGTAAGTATTCATGCTGTTGTCTCTTTCGTTCTTATGTTCCATGTTTTATGATCATAGAAAGCGTATCTTAAAGTGGATGAATTATCCAAAGGTTCATATGAAATTATTCCTGTTACATTTGGTAATGTACTAAAGCCTCGATCACGTGAATTCAATGATCGTACACCAACAAAAAGACTACGAGAAAATAAAAAAGGAAATCGCTTCGCTATGAGTGCTGATTATCGGTAAGAAAAAAACAAAACTTAATAATTTTATAATTGTTTTTAAAGTTCAATTTTCTTTTAGAAATGCACTTGAATATGTATTCGATCTGTTTGATTTAGATGGTATAAATGATGTGTTCGAAAAGATTTGGATTGATTTATTTTTATATTTTGTTCAGATAATAAACAGCTTGATCGACAGGAATATAATTTATGGACAATGAGAACAACGGGAGACGAAATAACCGATGACGATTGGGGTACTATTCAAGGTGCACTTCTTACTATTGGTAAACTTCGAAGATAATGATTAGTTACTTTATACATTTAGAAAATGTTGATTTGGACGTTGATGAAAATATTTCGAAAGAGAAATTTTTCAAATTGAATGATTTTGAAATACAAGAAGAATCTACGACTGAAAAAGACTTATGGGTTGGTCTAACATCTGTAGGTTTTAATTCTGCACTTGAGATCGATATGGTATGTTTAGAGAATGTTTCTTGTTTTAATCCTTTCTATTCATATTCATAGATGTGTCCGTTTAATCTAACTGTACATATGAATGAATCCGATCTACATCTTAAACCAAGATCGTTAGTTGAATTAAGTGACATTAAAAAAATGCTCGTGAAATTCTTAAAAGACAAAGGTCACAAAATAAAAATTAACAATTCATCTGTACAATGCTTTAATTATGAAGATAATTGTGGCTCAATCCTTTTTGTAGAAAATACAGTAAATATTTATAACATCGTTTAGTTAACATTTAGGTAAACTCTTTTGTAGAGTATCACCAATACTCGATTGAGTGTTCAAATAAAAAAAGCAAACAATTTGTCAATAAGTGTACCTGTTGCCGAACGTAAACAATCTTCAGTCACTGTTGAAGGTCATAGCACTCAAGTATGAATAATTAGATCATTTCATCATTTGTCTTATCTATCTGTCGCCTATTTTAGTTTATTTGGTTTGCACAGAGATTGGAAAATCAGCGACCGATGGAATTAGATGCGATGGTTCAACTTCAGTGAAAGTTTTCTTTTCTGACTGTTAGGTTTTCATTTTCATTCAATGTTCTCATTCAGTTCTTTTACATTTTACTAATCAGTAACAATTTTATTGTACCTCTTAATAAATTTGTTCTTGTTTCATAGATTTTAATGTGTGAATCGGGCGTTTTCGAAAGACAATTTATTCTATGTATGCATAGTTGTAAAAATGAATTGTTTTTTTAACGAGCAGAGAAAATGATTCTTTAATTATTATAGAGCATAATTTCGGTTGCCAAAAAGTAAAAGCTTGGACATTGATACGATGGAGTTCGATATAGATTAAAGGAGTCGAAATATGCTTGCCGAGTTCAGTTCATCGAGTTCGAAGTGTTCAAATACAGAACTGGATCCGATGTAACCGAGCCATAGTATTCTTAACTTAACTTAACATTATCATACTCTCTCACAAGAGAAACAGTCGGACTAACGTTTATTCGATTGAAGACTATTCGAAACAGACGTAGTAAAAAAAAACATTTTCAAACAGTTACATGGTCTGGTATGGGTTCTCGTCGATCGGTACTAATGAAGATCACATTAGTGTGACATATGATGTCATCATTCGCAAGGAGGAAAAGGAATAATATAAAAGAGAGAGAATGGGTATAGTTAGAGATATGCTCACGCTTATATCTAGAGTCTAAACACAATCACACCAATATCTTCCATTGTCCAGTTTTTGCTGTTTTCTCTCTTGGATCTGTTTTGTGTTAAAGCATGACTTTGTAGCGAGTCAATGATCAATTTAACTGATCATTTATAAGAGTATGAAAAAATCCGAGGGTTGTTGTTTACTAGTCAATGGTACCAAAATATAATTTGTTTTTGAATATATATAGGGAATGCTTGAGAACAGAAACATATACATTCGTTCATAAAAATTCAAATCAACTTCGTTGCTACCGTTCAATATTAGATAGTCCATAGAACAAGTACTAAGACAAATTTTTTTAGATGAGTAATACTTTATTGACTTATTCTGCTCTGTCAATTAGCATGTCAGTATTAACCGACAAGAAAAAAAGTAAAATTTTAGAATTGAGTTAGATGATTTAATATACCTTTAAACGACTATTCTGTTCTATTGGCATATCGTGCTCTGAATTCTAGACTAAAAGAATTCATTGAAATCAATCATTGAGCTCCTTCCTTCACGTTTCACAACAATGTTTTATACTAGTTTGAGTGATAGACATCATAGTGTTGTTTACTTTAAAGTAAAGTCTAAATTGACGACAATATTTGCATTTGAACGAGTTTCATTCTCAGTACACTCTTCGCACGATTTCTATTGTCCTGTTTAAAATTTACTGAGTTTTAATAAAAAAATTAAGTTCCTTTTCAATGAATCAAGTAACTTTTACTATTTTTCAAAATTTTTCTTTGTATGGGAACTATATGACACTGTGTGTAAGCATTTCCTTAAATCATTTTCACATCGAGTCGTAGTTGTTAAAATTTTGTTTATTTTAGAGATAATCACTGTGCTATGTTAATGGTATTTACGAAATGAGATAGATCTATACATCAGATAAAACGTAGTAATAATATTTACAATACTCATTTTGAATTATCAAAATGGATTGTGAGATTTATTGTAAAAGTGAATAATAATTACTAGAATCCGCATCCTGTTTAACCTAACGTATCATAGTAATCATATTTAGTCTGTCTTTCAACTACGATGTAATTGCGATTATCGACGTCCGATAACAAGCGACATTGAAATTCCTCAGAAAAATATCTAACTATATTATGAAGTACGTAGAAAAAGACTGTTTTAAAGTAAAAAACGGAACATGTCATTTCAAAAAGTTGCTTGTTTGCAAGTTTATCGAGACTATTCTTAAAGGAGTTGCTTTAAACAGTCAATGGTCGAGTTTTTCATAATTTCTTTCCAAGTGAAAATATGTTTAATCGTATGTTAGAATATACAAGTAAAACTTCAACGTCTGTTTCAAGAAGTATCTTCTAGTTCTTTTCAATTGAGAGTAGCAATCCTACACCCCCGCATGAGACAATCACTTGATACTTATTAGCACATCATTTCTAATATGTATTGGAGAAATTGTCATACGAGTGAACAGTCACCAAGGTTAAACATTACTCATCTATTAGTCACACCATATAAAAATATTAGTTATCTAATGATGCAAATGATTAGGTTTAGCGTAGGCGTTCAAAGGTATAAATATTATTATTTTAAAATAATCACAATCATTCAATCCAACATGGGCAATCGTCATAAAGGCCGAGAAACAAAATCATGGGAACTTGATAGAATATCCAATACCGTTGGTATTCCTCGATATCAATTAGACAATATTTACAGAGATTTTCGTCGTGTATCGAAAAATTATCTACTTGATAAAAATGCGTTTCGTGAAATCTATAAAGATATAGTATGGCATTCATCGAATTCTGGAGATTATTCGAACTTATCAGACTATGAAATTAATCGACGAAATAATGCCAAAGCTGATCGTTTATTTAAAACGTTCGACAAAGAAAATACAGGACGTCTATCGTTCGATGAATTTATTTCAGCCTATATTTTATTACAAGATACTCTGAGTCCAGAGACACGTTTGAACTTTTTACTTGATCCTTATTCACAAAACGACGGCTATGTAACACCAACTATGGGCCAACGTGTAATACAAGATATGTCAGATTTGTACGGTGTGAATGGTGATTATCAGCAAATATGGAAAAATATAGAAGCTAATTATGCTCTTCAAAATGGACTAGTACCACAAGAAGCATTTACGAACTATTTTATAAATAATCCGACTTACGCATCTGCATTTTACAATGGTTTACAAGTTCCTATACCTCCTCCATCGCCTCGATTGTAGAAAATCTCGTTTGTTCTAACCTGTTTGTTATGAATACATTTACAAATATTTCTTTATCTGTAACATGTTTTGTCGATCATAATATGTCCGTTTTAACTGATAGTTAATAAAACCTGTAAAAAATGAATCAATCAGTTAGGACTTTTCTTTCTGTGCTCCTCGAAGAGTGTTCTCAGCAGGTGTAACAAAGCTTTGACTAAAACTAAAATTGGTAGGATCAACTCGGCTAGAGCCTATTTCATAAAAATCTTCATGACTATCGAATTACAGCTTTAATTCAATTTCAATTTCAATTGTGTTCACGGTTCATCATCTACCCTTGCGGACTCACAAAAAGTGAACGCAATAATCATAGAGAGATACCAGTAATATTTCACGGAAGATCGCGCCACATGTTTTACCCAATCTCAGTTTAAAGTTTAATATACAAACGCAAGTAAGTAAGTATAACACTTACTATTATCTGGTTGGATAAAATGGAGGCTTGTTGAAACTGGCGTGTGCAATAAAGAAGAAAACAATATGATATGTGTATATACTGTTTTCAAGTGTAAGCTAGTAATACTAATCGAACATTAGAAAAGTAATGAAAAATTTTGCCGATCGAATATTATCGAACGTTAAAACATGAATATGGAATATTTTAACGGCGTGTTCTTCATCACCATCATCATCAAAATCAAATAGTCATACATTCTCGTATTTTCAACGATACAATTATTGAAGGAATAGAATATACTTCGAAAAATGCTAGCGACAATAATGTTTTGATTTCGTAAAAGAATTTTACAACAGTACGTCGATTCACATGAGTGGATTGTCATAACATATAATATATTGAAGTATTTTTTCAAGATACATCTATCTAGATGATACGCCAAACAAAATCATGCTCGTTAACATTAGTTGATAATTTTGTTGGCTTATAATTAACTGATTACCATCAAATAATAAGCGTAATATGTGATTCATATTGACATAGCTAATTATGAAAATTAATTTTCATATAGCAATGTAGTTGAATATCCGTGTTATGGATATGGTATACGTTATCCATTTAAATAGTTTGCTATATTTGTCTGCATACAATCGAACAATTTAATTATCAGTAATATGCGTGTGTTACCGGAGTTAGCAACAAAAAAAGTAAGAACTAAACAATTAAAACTACTTAGTAGTTTGAGGTAAAGTTTTTCGAATGTTTCAAAAGCCAAACTACTGATTCATTGTTTAACATTTAGACAAACAAAATGACTATATGACGGAGTATGAATCCTGGAATGCTTTAAAATAATAAGATCTTAAGTATTCATTTGAACTCAACTTTGCTTGTCTACAATGTTCATATTATTCGAAAATGTATGCATTCAATGTGGCTGTGTATATCAGATCTTACATGAAAAATTTCATTCGATAGAAAATTGATGATCAATAGTTTCTTGAAATAAGAAAATTAATATGAATTATATGATTGAATCCATGTTCAAAATCAATTCAGCTATAAGATACACATGATGTTCATGTATCTATTCTTGCATTTAGCATTCCTATGCATGTACATAAATCGAATTTTAATTAACAGTTGACATGAGAATAGTCAAGTATGAACTTAAAAAAATTGTTTTTCAGCTGCTTAATTTTCGAAATTTCTGTACCACACGAGTTCATGAAGTTCGCCTATGATTGAATCGCTGCGAACTTCATTTTAAATTTTCTTCTACTTTATTACTGAGATTTAGTGTTTAATTTCGATGTTTTTAGATTTTACGTATGATTGATAATTTCTTTTCTCGAAATGTATTTTAGGTATGCATATTCATCGAAGGAGTTGTCGTATTAAAAAACAGATGTTCAGTAAAACTTACACATTCGACGGTTTCTTATCGAATAAAAACGTAAAGTAAATCGATTGCAGGTCATGTTCATGGCAATGCAAACGAATATCTCTCAATTTCATGTATGAAAAATATTTTTGCACATGAGTGAGTGTTTCTTTTTTCTAAATTTGGGTTTTTACATGGATATATTATACATCCATGCTACTGAATACTTTATTCGAGATTATTGCATTATTTTTAGATAGTATCATTATGCATAACACTAGATTTTTAACAATTTTCTCAAGTCTACTTTTGTTGTGTTTTGTGAGTATCGATCACTGTCGACGTTATTTAATTGAAATCGAATTTGATTTAGATCCTTGTAAGGTCAGATTCGTTATCTTCGATTCAATGTTTCGATCGTGGTTTTTCACCAGATAATTTACTCTGTTCAAATTGTCATGATTTAAAACAATTCAAATTAACCGAGCTTGAACATACATGTCAACAATGTTGTACGCATACTGATAGTGAAGAAGATAAGATAATCGTAAGAATTGAAGAAAAAAAATATTTTCACTGATGTTTAATTCTTCTTTTTGAATGAAACTTTTTCTTAGAAATATCATCGAGCTGTTCTTACCTTATGTAGATGTAAGTTTGGCCGATATCCACAAATAGAAGCATTCGTCAAAAGTGAACCTTCACAACGATTTCCAAAATTCACTTTTAAACATGTAGTTGATGCTGAGCCTGTTCTTCATCTGTATAACGATAAAGATCAAGAAGTTCAATCATTAGGCATTGAAAAATGGGACACAGATACATTAATATCGTTTCTTGAAGAAAATTTACATGCTTAACGTTTTTACTCTTTGTTGTTTTTATTGTCAATTAATAAAACAGATGCTAATCTTCTTAACTTTATATAAGGTTAAAGAAAATCTTTTGTTTCTTTCTCAGATATTAATTAAAATGGTGGATGAAATGAAAAATATTGATTGTAGGTATAGAAATTCATAGGAAATCTTTATTTTAGCCATCATTCTTATTTAGTTGATAACAACGATCAAATTCATTTACTAACAAATTTACGTGAAGATATAAGGATTCTATTAGGTTCACATCCAACAGGTATTTGGTTTCGAATGTTGCCAAAAGTGTATTATATGCATTTTAATCGTGATATACATTTGGATCTATTTGCTATAACCAATCCAGTTTTCTTTCTTGATTATATATCAGATATAATTAAATTTGATTTACCAGATGATTTAAATCAAGAAGATTTTATTATTGAATTAAACAATGATCAAAAGTTAGCTTTACAAACATCGATGCAATATATGGATCTAGCATTGAGACGGTAAAATAAAATCTCATAGGTCAAAAAAAAAAAGGAAGAGACGACATACTGAATTTCTAGAGAGGCTCTATTTAAAATGTTACAAAATGCAAGTTTTGACAAACGTGGTTCACTTCTACGTGAGATTTGTGTGATTGATGAACATTTAAAATATTTCAATCATTCGAAAGAAAACTATTCTTCATCGACAAGTTACTAAACGTTTTCTTCTTTGATATATTTATATTGTATGCATTCTATTTTTATAGTACCAATCAATGAACAAGTAGCTCTACGTCTTCAAAAGATACGTTCCATGATTGATTTTACTCTTCATCGTTTACTTAAAACACCAGACGAAATATCATACGATGAATTACTTGAACTTCATGATTATTCGGATCAATTTATAAATAATCTTACACCATTAGCTCAACGTTTATCTACATTAAAAAAATAACTAACATTCTAATTAGAATTATAATGATCGAGAAAATGATTAGATAACATAGTGTCTTTCGTGATTTACTAGTTTTCTTCTTCTTACGAATCTCGAACAGATATTGAATAGGCACCTTTTTCCTTATTTTTGAATTCAACATTTTGAAAAACAAAAGATATATCTAGAATCTGTCCATTATTATTATTATTATTCTTTTTGAGATACAAAAAAATGTCAGTATATGAAAATGATGAATGGCGAAATGCTAAATATGAAGAACAAATAAAATATCTTATCAATTTACGTCAACGTTTTCGTCAAGTAAGAAAAAAAAACCGGAGAATAAAATATATCATTATTACATTCTATAGTTTTATTTAGTATTTAAAGCAAAATTTCAATAGCGTATGGTATTCCGATGTAGAAGTAAGAATACAAAAATTGATTACATGAGATATTCAAAAGTTCAAGAATTTTTTTATTCAGTAGAATTTTTTTCAAGATGATTTGGAATTATTGAATGCATCACTTGTCGAATGTGTTTGTGATCTCGTTAACATTAATAAATCATTATCCAATGAAACAGATGATGAGTTCAAACTGGAATTAAAATGTGAAAAGTCTGCTCATACGACTGATGTATGTATCGAAAAGTATTATTCATGTGTATGAAAATCATCTTTATCATGTCTTATTATTAAAGATAATCGATGAACCAATCAAAATAATTCATCTCAATCGTCGTTATCGAGCTTTAGTCAATAGTCGGTTAGTATACAAATAGATTTACTAGCGTTTGAATTAAAATAAATTATCTACGTTTAGTGAAATTTTACTTGATGATTTAAGTATATCGACAGATGAAAATATTCAACATCGAATGCTTAAAATACGTGCTGTATGTGTGCTTGATGAAGAAATCGTTTATATTCAACAAGAATTAACATCGAAATCAATCGGTGAACAAGTAGCACTTCGTCTACATCAAATTCGTGCAATGATAAATGTTTTCTTTAAACAAACTACATCATCGTCGAACGGAAATAATTCAACAATGATTCCACTTATTCATTCTTGTGATTCATTTCTTTCGAATTTTCGTCAATTTTTAAATAGTACAACTTTTGATATTAGTTTTAATTCGTCATTTGAGATACAAAATAGGTAAAAAATAAAAGAGAACAAAAAATAAAAGAAGACGTTTGGTCTAAAGCCAAGCTATGGATAATATTTTAATGAGAAAAAAAAAAAGAAATCAACAAATTTTTATCTACAAATATTGATCATTTTTCAATATAATTATTATTCGTGGTTAGATTTTTCTTTGCCTGAAATCGATAGCCTTTTTGTACATATGTTGGCGTATGACGTCGATGACATTGGCAACGAAGTACACGTGCAAATGTTCGTCGAAATGTTCCATTACATAGAGCATAAAGCATTGGACTTAAAAATGAACACGAAAAGTTTTAGAGAGAAATATTATTTTTCTCAAAAACGTACTTGATTGTTGAATTGATATAGCATAACATGTAACCAAAACGTTCCCAATACATAGGGAATCCCTGCTCAAATATATCTGGTTTTATAGTTGATATGACTATATTTGTATTGTAGGGGAGCCATGTAACGATGAAAGCAATTAAAATAGCACTAAAAATAAATTATAATGTCTCAAGATTAAAATCAAGATATTCTTCGTATCATTTTTCTCTTACCTTAAAGTTTTAGCAGCTTTTTGATCTTTCATTTTATCTATACGACTTTTGCTAGTTTTAACACTTCCGTGTGTACTTGTTGATAATGGTGTTGAATGTTTGTGTGTCAATGCTTTCGAAGATGAAACGATGGTTTCGTTTTTTGGACATGTTTGTTGGACGATTTGTGTCTGTGCTTGTTGTGGATGTTGATCATTCGATGAGGATAGTTTGGGTTCGACACAACTATGTTTAGGAACTTGTCGCCAGTTCACGTCATGTGCATAGTTAGTTAAATGTGGAGGTGGAAGTGAAACTGTTGTTTGACCACGTAAACGTGACTCAACATATTCAATATCTTTATCGATATTATTCATTAATGGTTGACGTTGTTGTTGTTGTTGTGATAGATGATCATCAGATGCTGATGATAAAGAATGGCAATAAAAACGAGTTTCATATTGAATAGATTTTTGTCGTTCATGTTGATTTTGTTCATTTAATGTATAATCTACTAATGATGATTGATCACAACGACGAATCCATGGGTCAGCATATACAATTGGTTTGACTTGTTCCGATGTTTGACGTAGAATACTGGGACGACCATTGATGAGATAAATTTTTCCATTAGTTTTTATTGATTGAGAATTATTTAACGTTCTATCACCCGTGACATTGATTACAGGATGAATATCACTGGAAAATTCATCATCGTCAATACCACTTGGATTTGTGTTTGACTTCTTTTTATCACTGTTCCTTCGATTAAAAAAAAACACGTTATTGAATCAAGGATCGTTCGTTCGACGTATAAATCACTCAGACATTCTATTTAGTTATTTATTTCTTTTTTACTCTGTTGAAAAACAACGAAATTTTTTCGTTTGATAATTTTGTAAATTTTCAATCAGTAAGAATAACTTTTGTTTGTGCCCATATGTTTAGGATTTTATTCTAATCGTTACATCTTTCAGAACACTATTTTCGATCTTGCATTATACGCTTATAACATATCATTCTCGAAAAATATGCATATATGTAGTGTAATCAATGTAAACTAAATATTTAGTCTCTTATAGAAGATGTGTGTTACAGATGTTTATAGGCTAATGGAGACTGTTATTCATAGGAAATGCATTAAATATGAAGATTTATTCGATGCTAGAATTTCAGTTTTTTTGCATATTGTTGTGATAAACACATATGAAACGTCAAAATGATGACATGTTTTAAACTAATTTTTAAATCTATTGAGAAACAGAATAAAATATGTTTATCGGTCGTACATATGTTCACTACTAATCTGTTGTTATGCTTTTAGATATCACCATTAAGTTTATTCTTGTTTATTTATCTAAAGTGTTGAATTATGTTTTTCTTTTTTTGATGTTATATTTATATATGCAAATTAGGGAAAGAAAATCTGAGAACAAATTAAATGAAACACAAAATGCTTCTTATTATTGCAGACATAATCATCTGAATTCATATATTGGATAGCAAAACAAATAACCTTTCAATTTTTTTCTTCTATTAATTAGCATATCGAAAAGAAAGACAAATAGTTCTATGATAAACAATGTTGTACCATTTTTTTTTGCATTGAAATATTTCACTATGTAAATCATTCATTAAAGAGTACTTGCTAAACAATATGATTGATAAAACATAAACATTATTTCTAAAAATAATACAAGTACGTTTTGTCATTTTGACAGTACATGTATCTATGCAACAATCATACATCAAAAATTGTAATTCTAGTAACGAGAACATCTTGACATCTTGAGCGCATACTATGCATGGCAACTTCTGTTGGTATAAAAGAAAATAATTAAGAAACGAATATTTGCTGAAAAGATTTGACATTTATCAAGCATCAGTTATGTGTTTATGATGTTCAACTCGAATGATAATAACATATTTAAATGACGAACAAAAAGAAATAAACTAGGGAACACATTTTTATACATCTAAACACATGTTGTAATGAAAATAGTTGAAAAATTTTCTTTACCTTGTATTATAACAACAATTGAAAGTATGATGAAATTGATTTTTTTGTAATTTACTTGAAATAATGAATTTTTTATTGGAAGAATTTTGTATCGATAAAACTTTTCCATGCGAACGAGCGGAATCTGTTGAAATACTTTCATCACGATCAGATACTAATGTTGTACCTATCGTGCTCATGTTTTTTGTTATACGATCGTTTGAAATCAAATTTGTTGGTGTTGTCGAAGAATTCGAAGTATGATTTTGAGCTTGTAAACGATGTAATTCTTTTCGACGTTTAACTGTCTCACGATATATACGAAAATAAAGTAAACACATCAATGTAACTGGTAAATAAAAGGCAGCAATTGCTGTTGGTATTGCCACTGAACTCGAAGAAATAAATGCAAAAACGAAAAAAATTTTTTTTTCTATTTTCCTACCTGTTGCTTTTGAAGCAAATGGTAAACGACATTCACCTGGTGGTAGTCTTTTATCAATGTAAGGCCAAGCCCAAATCCACTATACATAGAATGTAATTATTATCTCTTCTTTTTTTTCTGTAAACGGCAACATAGAACTCTATGTCGTGCATCTTTCCGATTTAAATCATGTGCTTTTGCTCACAGATACTGTTCAGCGTTCTAATAAAAAACCGAGACATATTTGAATTCTAACTAGTTAGCACATGATTTTTGTAGGTATTACATTTTTGTAGAGATCATTTGAGACGTTTAGAAAATTCATATTTTTCAATGTTGACATACAGTTGTTTATTGCTACCAAACTAAACTAAATCACTTGGCATAGAAGAAAATTCAATGTTTCGAATAAACACTTTCTGAGTAGTGAGTCTTAGAATATGAAACCTCTTTTTTTTTTATTTTGAATAGTATATTGATCGGAAAGTTTTGCAAAACTTCATATCATTGAGCAAGATTGTTTACAACTTGTGTATAGTTGTAGTATCTGCTTGTCTAGTGAACTTCTAAGTGTCAACTGAATTAAAGATGAAGATTGAAAAATGTGATCTTTCCGATAAATTGACATCTCACTCGATTACATATATGAATATCAAATCTTTGTCTGAATATTATTCAAAAAGAATTTTTATTACAAGAATAATTATGTAAATCTGAAGAGAACATCTTAGAATATTCTTTCGTTAATCTTACCGGTGTCCAGATGAGACATGAAATAATCCACGCGCAACCGATCATAATGGATGCATGTTTAGGTGTACGTTTCGATCGATATGTTAACGGTCGAGTAATAGATAAATATCGGTCAAAACAAATAAGTAAAAGATTAGCAACAGATGCATTGGACATGGTATAATCAACACTAAGCCATACATCACATAGAAATGAACCAAATGGCCAACGATCTTGTTCGAAGAATGTAAAAAAAATAGGCATAGAAAAGAATCCAATCGTAAAATCGGCAACAGCAAGTGATAATAAAAAATAATTTGTTACGGTACGTAATTGTTTATTAACTCGAAATGAAATTAATACAAGTAAATTACCACCAGTTGTTAAAACAGACAGTATTGTACCACCAATAATAATAAGTATTGTTTTATACAATGCAACTGATGAAGCATTTTTTGTTATTGTACTCGTACAATTATTAAATAAGATACACATACTATTGTCAGACATGCTGAAAAAAAAATGATGCAAACTAGTATATAAATACATAATTACATATACATAAACGTATATAGATAGATAGATAGACGTGTAGTTGATTGTTTCAGTTCAATGAAGTAAATCATTCTCTCATAAGTCATATCATCCTAATTGAAAGTTTCTAGTCGAATTTGTAAATCTCAAAAGGGTTTGATTTCTTCTGGGATTAATCCATGCTATGCTTTTCGTCACATGCTTCATTTAGTATACAGAATGTTACTCGATTATTGAAATCACCAACTGCAATTTTCAGTTTTGTATCTATATATTGTTGTACCTGTCTGTATCTAAAAGGTGAGATTACACTAACGATGAGAATAGAAGCGAAGAAGGGAAACAAATCAGAATAACACACTGATTTGCATTTAGATGAATTGGGTAACGTAATCGAATCAAATAGTATTCTCATCCTATTAATTTTTCTTTTAGAACATTTCACACAATTCTATCAGAATAGATCAGATCAATTTGTTATCATAGCAAAAGAAAAAGCATCGAAAAAAAAAATACTCTGCCTAAAGAATAGCATTAGAACAAAAGTAGATTTTGTCTTTCAACTAGGACAATCGCTGGATGTTTTTTCCCTGCATTGTTTTTTTGATACAAGCATCTTTCGACATATGGATGATAATATGCTTCATTTGTAAAAAAAAAATAAAAAGAAGGCACGACACAAGGAAGAAACAAAAAAGCGCGTCTGCGAAGATTTTTTTTGCCAAGGTGTATAAAATCACCTCGAAAAACAAAATAATCATACCCATTTTCTTTCCTGTTTCATTTGTAAAAATATCAAAGCTATCAAATAGGCAACTGTTGTCGTTTGTTGATTTATAGTTTCTAGTGTACATTCTATAGGTACTACACGTTATGAGAGAACGAGAGAGAGAGAATTCTCGTTGTCAGATAGGCAAAAGATCTGAAGCAATTATTTTTCTCTCGATAGTGTTTACTCAACAAATCTTCCGTTCCTAACCTTTTTTTTTACATGGAGACACAAAGACATTCTCAGCTTCAGTATATGGGCAAACCCCTTGATCGAAACAATCGTTTCGTATTCTCTAATATGATCAAACCATTTATAGTAATTTTATGATACGGCTTTTAACAATCGGCATATTTTCATATTATGATCTTCAGTATTATGGTCTTTCATTTGTTTATAGCTAATACGTGTATTGTCTGCTGGGATTCTTTTCTCTCTATTGTTGTGTTTGTTTTTCATAGGATATCTAAAAGAGTATTCAAAAACAATCATCTCTATCAGTACGCTGACATATTTTATCAATGTCTATCAACTAGCCTCGAACCAATCGACATCATATCTGTATACTAAAATAAGATGTCTTATTACAGTATAGTGTGTGAACATGTATTATCATCCATGATAGAAGTGGTAGCATAATAGTTTACATGTGCAAATATTCTACATGAAGAAAAATATTTTCTCTTAACATAAACTCACCGATTCGATGACCATAAGCATATTGCAGTATTTTCTATAAATGTGTCAACTTTTTTCTCATGATTCAATCCGCTCTGATGTAAGCAACTGGTAACAAATAACATCTAGTTTAGACATTAGAGAAAGACAGACAGAAAGACAGACAGACAGACAGATAGAGAGTGAGTGAATGAGTGAGAGAAAGAGGCAAAAACAGTCTATCGTATGGAAGAAGTATTACTCTTCTTAGTTTCATGGCCTGACCATGCTTTTTATCAAATGATCCTGTTTGATCTGCGTGATTCGATGACGGAAATACTTCATATATATATATATATATATATATATCATATTGATTCGATGATAATGATAGTAGTTTTCCATTTGTGTGAACAACAATTTTTTTTCAATAGATCAGTTAGAACCATTGGAAGTACCCAGCAGTGCTATCTATTGAGCTTGCTTGTTCACTATGATCATTAACTAGTATATTTACCAACTATTTTAACGGAAGACGAAAACTCGTTTCATGAATGATGCGTATTTATATCTTTTTTTCTCATTGAATCATATATTTATGTGAATAATGGATCTCTTCGCATGACTGAAAGATCAATATTTGATACGAGGTAGAAAAGGAAAAACTGGTGATTGCGATATAATCAACGATTATCCAAATAGTCGATCCAAGAATCAAAAAAAAAGAAAGAAACGAAAATACAAGTTACCAATTATCGATGTGTCCCTTCGATTTAGAATTAATTTCAAATAGGAAAAATAGTGATAAGGACAACAAATTTTTTCTCAATATTAACTAAATTAATACTTCGCATATTCAACATTAAGATAAACTATTTTATAATTAGAAACTAAATAATATTATCAACTATGCAGCATAGTGATTTATCAATTATGAAAATGCGTAACGACCTGAATATTGGAAAAAGCATCATTAGGTCCGTATTGAAATAACTATCAAACAAGGACAGTATGTTTTCTTCTTATGCTGAGATAATCAACAAAATCAAAAAGAAAAAAAAAGAGATAAAACAAGAGACCTTATGGTTTCACTCGACAATACTCTCCATGCCTTTTGTGTCTCTGTCAATTTTTTGTTGTTTCATCAATTAATCACTCATCGGAGATTTTGCCAAAGTTTATACGTGTAAAGCTGCTGATTTCTAGTTTCAGATCAACGAAGAAAAACATTCTTTTTCTTCTTCTCCTTCCAATGACAGTAATAAATCTTAATAGAAGAAGACAAGCTTCGAACACATTTTGAGTGCGTCAATGTGAAATCAATGTGACAGACGAAAGAAAATAGAACGATTATGAAGATTTGAACCATACTGTGTAATAAAGTATTTTTCTCTACATCCTCAATATGACATTACGTCGCCGGCTCGATTTTTCGTTTTATACGTACCTCAGCTATTAATTGTATATGAGAAGGCTATGCAGCGAGAAAGATTCACGTTGTTTGCTTCGACAAGTAAGAAAAGAAAATAAACAGTCGATTAATAAAAACCATTTACACAGGTCATTTTGATTAGTTTCATCATCATAATGACAAGTACCTTCAGCGAATACAAAATGATGATTGTTTTTTGCTTTCTCTAGATAGTTATTATATAAATAATGAATGTTGTCCAATTATCAAGAGAAAATGGTGAAGAGAAAGAAAAAACGTGAGGATATGTAAAACATTAGACACCAAAAGAAGAGAAAAAATATTGATCGACTAGTAACACGTAAAGTCAATGTTGCTATGAGTTAAGTCATTGAAGCAAGCATTGATGAAAAATATTAATTCATATCATATATATATATATATATATATATATATATATACAAGGAGAATGTGTATTGAACTCGTACTTACAAAGTAGTGCATGTAGTGTACATCCGATTAGGTCTTATTGGCAGAAGTAAAAGCATACATGCTTTTTCTTTCAATAACTGCCCTCTTTTGATAAATATAGATGAAGGGATCCTTGTTATTCGTGTTTATTTATTTTTTTCTACAATAAGGTATCGTATATGTTTATAAAGATATCCTTCAAGTTTTCAATCAAAACAGTACCTATTCTTTGTCTTTTCGTAGTATTATACAAAAGGATGATAAATATTTAAAAAACTACAGGAACACGTAGTATTTAGACATACAATCGTACTGTTTAAAGGCATGAATCATTTGACTTTTTTCTCAAAGTTTGACTATGAATTATAGAATTGATAGAGGAATATAACTATAGTTTTTCCTTTCAAAAAGACAATTAATATCAAATCGTTACTTGAATAATTAATATCTATATTTCTGTAATGATTATCTTTAAAAAAAAGTCGAATATAATTTGAAAGAGTGACACTAGAAAATTTAACAGAGATCTTTCCTAAATTTCAAGCAACACATGTTTGGAAATTAAGCAGTATATTTAGAGTTAGTAAGTAGCATTATCGATATCCATTTATTTATCTAGCTAAATAATAGCGTTGTGATCTTTTTAGTTTCTTGACGTCATTGAATGATCAAAATACAGAATCCTGATTGCTTCATGTGACTGATTATTGAAGTCGTACAATATACAGCATTCATCAATGAATCCACCCATGGACTCTTTTCTTTCATAGGTAATCGTTCTCACCTAAAAGAATCAAGTCTATTTAACGTTACTTCCACGATGATACTTATCTCTATTAATTTCGAAAAAGTAAATTTCTTGTACACTGATAAAAATCGAACGAACAGTATGACAATTTGACCTTGAAAGGATGCATTCTTATCATTATGTAATCGCTTTAGTTACTCAACTGAAGTTTTTTCATAGATAGTTAAATATTGATATTTTATTTTTCTAGACATTCAACATTACAAAAAAAAAATTCTTCTTCTATATCATTACTTATATAATATTCTAAACTATTATTGAGAACATTGATAGCTATTTAAAAACACAACTAATCTTAACAGATTCAACCTATTCCGATTACAACATTCCTGAAAGTTCAAATATACTCATCAACCTAAACATTTTTTCTTTACTCGCTTACTAAAAGAATCTTCTTGTTTTTGTTGCAATGACAATCGTCAAATAATGATTTCAAAGCAAAAAATATGATAAGACAACGAAAGAAAAATTTACAGTTTATCTTGTGTCTTGCGTCATTGTCCAGCTGATTCAACAAACAATTTCTCTTAGACTATATTTTCTCATTTGTCAATCATGTTCATGTTAGCAATCATCGATTCTATGAAACATTTCTCTATTATTTTTATTATGAATGTGAAAAAGAAAGAAGATAGACACACAAACGTTGCATAGAAATAAATATTCAATAAAAAAAAAACGAGTTTTGTCTTTGATTGAACGAATCGTCTTTTAAGGGCTTGTCAACTTTTGACATCCGAAAATCCCACCAACAACACCGATTATCAGACCGATTATAATAAAAGCAATCCAAAGACCGGTTACTGTACCACCTGAAGATCGCTGTACAGTTTTTGTACTTTCATGATCAATATTTAGTGAATTCGCACGTGCACGTAATGTAACTTGTTTTTCACCGAATCGAGCACGAAAACTTAGAGTATCAGAATCAATGATTCTTGTAAGACGTTGAACAATTGTATCTAACGATGACTCTTGTAAAGGATCTTCAACAGGACCTGTACGTGGAGGTGCATCAAGTAATGTGAATGTAACTAAAATATCAGTATCTTCTTGATCAACAATTAGATTTGACAGACGAGTTGGTCGAATAAACATTCTAAACATTAATGTCTCCCATACATGAAGACGGAAATAATTCAAATTTTGGAATACTGGATATTTTTCATCATTTGCTATTTTAAATGACAGAACTGCTAGGTTGAAATTCGCTGTAAAAAAAAGCAAAACATAACAGAAATTTTTAAACGATCAATCAACTTAGTAAGGTATATTTTTACCAGCTGGACCCAAAGAACGATAACACTCAGCCAATGTATAGTCAAGTTCAAATACTGTCATCGGACGACGACGAAAATTGTAAAGATCTTCGAACAGAAAATATATGACGTATAGACTTTCCTTTTTTTAAATAAGCGTCACTTACTTATTTCAAGTGTAAAAATCGGAGCTCTAGCCAGAAATCGTTTTAAGATTAATTTCATGGGAATCCAATTTGTTATTGGTTCTTCATTAATACTTGCTGCCCAGTACCATTCTCGTTGTTCTACTGTATCATTTGAGCCATTTTTTTGACCGATCCACACATGACACCAAACTCGCTCATGACACCGTTTTTCACCAGTGTAGAGATAGGTCATGTCATCCAATAAGAGTAAGTGCTGAGGGTTACCCATTTGTAATATACCAGAATTATCAGAAGACGATACAGCATCATTGAAACTAGTACCGATATCTTGAACACGGCATCGATAATTTGTATGATTAAATTGATAACTCAGACCAACAGCAAAATCATGAATTTCAGTATAATGCAACCAATCTGGTCTACCGAAAGGATCAGCATACCAAGAATCAAAACGAGTAAATTGAAATTCAGTATCATATAAATTATGTGCACTAACTATGGAACTATTAAAGTTTCGTATGAAAAATTCAGCATTTGAACTAACTCGTTCCGGAATATTCTGTGGCACAGGTAATGTCGACACTCGGTTCGGACAAAAGACGCCTGCTGGTGTTTCTAATGCTTGACGCTCTTCGAATCGACTGGGTTCAGGTGAATAACGAAAGACATTGTAAGTAAAGGATTCTCGACGACCATCTGATTTTGATACAGTCACATCTAATCTCAAAATAATACTTATGTTTGCTGGTAGATAAGCTACGAATTTGGTGACATCTGATACGTAATAAGTAGCTGACACGGTTGCTCTTATATCCTGTAAATAAAAGCATGATTTGAAGCGATTAGCAGGAATGCCACGTAAATCTTCATCGCCATCATATTGAATACCCCACTGAGTGTTTCGTTGATTGCGTGCACCAAAACCGAGAAGAACAGATGGCTTCACAAAAAGACTATTTGGTTGAATAACACTTGTCTCAGCTGTTTCAAGAATTTCTTGTCTCAAGCATACTGGCACTGCTTGTTGATTGATCACAGCAGTTAATATTTGAAATGATTCATTAGTTGCGAAATTCCAATAAAATTGTAATTGTCCCTCTGAAAGCAAAACATCATATGGTATAATAGAAAGACTTGATTACTAACAATAGGCTACCTCTTTTCGTATTTGTTATCATAGAATCTCGCACTGCTGAAAAAGCTTGTGATAATTCCATAACATCTGTTCCGGTAATTAATTCAGTAATGATTTCGAATCGATGTGGTATATGACGCCATTTTGGGTCCTCGATTGGCGGTGATTGTCCATTCGGACATAGGTTTGTATCGATTTGTCCTTGTGTTGTAGTAATAAGAACAATGAATATTCCTACTAGATATGTTGGTAGTAGACACATCGTTTTAGTAGGCTTTACGTATTCACTTAACACACCAGTAAATGTTTAAAACAACAATAAAAATTTAAGTGAGATGAGTTTTATGATAAGAAAACGAGATGTTTGTTTGCTTTTATTATCTCGTAAAACTACAAGCTTTTTATAAGCTACAATACTTCTTCTTTTTTTTTTACTTGTAGATATTGTTCTTTGTTTTACATAGAAAGGACGTCCGATGTATCTTATCTGTTAAACAATATATATTCCATCATATATTTCATTTTACTTGTTGTTTTTCTCAAGTTTTTGCACGTTTACTTGACTAGTTTCAAAGAGAAAACAAGAAAGAAAAACGATGAATACATCTCTATGTTTAAACAAGATAAACATATTTAGATTGACCTTGAAGACTAACAACACTAATAGAATTTATGTAATAGTACTAAATATAATCAATTTTCCGTTTTCATATATTTATCGTAATAATTATTCTTCATATCATAAAGCAAAAAGGAATAATAATATTAGCTGAAGTACACCTGTTTTCGTCATAAGATGATCAATACTTCAGTATGTTATTCATTATATCCTTGGCCAACTGTAAAGCGACCTCGAGATAACTATATCTTCATTTGAGCAGCAAGCTTTATTCTATCTTGTAGAGCAGATGGATCGTACAAATAAGAAAAAAATAGTAACATATATGTTCTGTGTTCTGTTGTCTTCCTTTTCTTTTTCTTAGCTAACACAACGAGAAAACGCTGTTTTTTCTCGATAGATATAGAGACAAACTAGAATAAATACTTATTTCTGCAATATTATGCGTCTAAGAATTCTGCTACTAGAGAAAAGAGCAATCTATTTGTCAGTTGTTTAGTTGCTTGAGAAAAGAAGAAAAATGTATGCTCCTCGTGCAAAATTTGAACGTATCTACATTGTTTCACCCGTTAAAGTAGCAATTATATTTTTAACAATGCTTCATTGTCTTTTCATTTTAATTGCCGTTTTAACATCATTTTGGATAAAAACAAAGCATGGTCATTACGGGCCATTATACATGTGTGAAAAACACCTTGACTGGACCAAATCTTCAACGTATCCTATCGTAACGACATGTGGTCTTGGTTATCCTCCTTATAGTCATCCATTGTTATGGATGCCTATCACAGCCGTAGCATTGATTCTTTCGTTTGTAATTGCTTTTATTTCAATTGTTGTAGCAACTTTATCATTTCTTGAAACTTCATTTACAAGTCGTCGTCGTTACTGGTTATTGACAATTATATTATTGCTCTTCGCCTTTTTACTTGACTGTTTTGTAATAATATTTATTCCATCGAGTCATTATCATCAAGTTTATTATCTTCAATGGGCCTATGGTGTGCATTGTGGTGCAACATTATTTATTTCAGTATCATTGATAACGGCTATTCTTACACACAATACAGATGATATTCAATACGTTGAAGCAATCGATGAATCGTCAATTGATAAATAAGCACAGTGAAGGAAACGAAGAAAAAAAGCAAAAATAAAAACCATGCACAAATTTCGTTTTTGTTTTGTTTTGTTTTCGATTTTAGTAGAATTATATTTTCCTTTTTTTTGTTTGAAATTCTTTTAATGCTTGTTGACAAACTTCAGTCATTATACGTGTTCGATCAACATCAGGAACATTATGAATTTTTAATATATTTCGTACAGTATTAAGATTTCTGAAAAAAAAGAATAAACATCATATCAATGTCATTTATGTTTTGTTTTCCTCCGTGCTAATCAAACCTTAATAAAAGAAACATCGTTTTTGGCATCTGCTTAAGAATACGAAATAAGGCAACGCGCTTTTTATCCATTAATATTCGAAAATGTTTTTGTAAATCTGCACGTTGTTGATTGGTCATTTCTTTCGTATACTCATCATCACTTGGCATTTGAAATTTTCCACTTTTCAAAGCAATCATTTGTAATTCTCGTGGCAACGGATCCCAATCGTATGCATACGATGGAATACTATATTGCTCTGTTTCGGGTAACGGTTTCATGGTCACTAGTGTACTGAATATTTCGTAATCTTTCTCTGGTGCGCCCAATGCAGTAGCAGCTTGTTTCATTTTTACATGATCATTATTTAATGACGCCATCCATAGATTACAAAGAATTTGACGTTCTTCAGTCAATAAAGTTTCATAGAGACCATGATCAAGAAGAAGAATTTTTGCTTGTGAAAAACCTTTGGATATAACTTTCTGATTTGCTTGAACATGAACATTACCAGCATGTGGATCAGCATGTACAAAACCGGTACGAAAAATTTGTTCGGCAAATATACGAATCAATTTTTCGTCGATCTATTAGAAGTATTTAAAATTATAAAATTATAGTTCATGTTTTATTTAAAAGATTATCATTATATGTTTAGTTAACCTTGACATAACCACCTTACTCATGTAAAGATTTCAGCTGGTTTCATCAAACTAATATAAGTAAGGCACAATATTAGATACAATCGCTTATCTTTCAAGATGTGCTCTAATGGCAACTAGTCGAGCATGATGATAATATCTACTAGTTACAACGAACAATTCGATATATATATATATATATATTCGAACAGTTGATGGCTAAATAGTGAGTCGTCTACATCCGGATGAAATTTATTGTTCCATTATGTATTCATAGCATTTAAACGAACCATATCCTTTTAGATATGCACGGGACACACTTATTAGAGTAGATGGATAGTATGAGTCAATCGTACCCTATAGTACTGCTTTTATGAAGAAATACAAAATAGATGTAAATACTCACAATTAATAGTGATAAATAGTTTTACGACGGTTCACTGAAGCAAGATTATAAAACAATGAATAACAAAGCGTATGAATATAGTTCTAACTAAGTACTTATCTCCAGGCTATCCAAGTAATCGAATCTGTTCAATATTCTTCACATATCAATGATAAAAACGATAGTAGAGTCGTCCGTTCTATTTATTTTATTATATAAACTCGATTCGGATGTGAAGTTAATGACAATTGGTACTCTTAAAAGGTGGTCATGCTAGAATTACATTAGTAGACATCAAACGATATTATATCATCTATAACATGATTGAGAATAGAGTTGAGTAACAGTCTACATTTAGTTTATTTTATTACAAATAGAATCGACTAGATCAAATCTAATTAAATATTAATTCTAATGTTCAATCTATTTTTCTAAATATTAAATTTTAAGCGAAGATTTCATGGATGAACTACGATGATACTATGTCTATAAATTCAGACACAGTAGTTTTCATGTACTATACATTGGTTTATTAAACAATTGTTTCTATACTTGTCATTCGAAAATGTTGATGAAATTCTGAGAGCGAAAACAACAAACACGGAATTCCGTATGAATTTTTCATAAAAAGAGTTCGTTTAAAACTTAAAAACTGTCACATTCACTTGTTTTGAGAAATCGTGCAAAACAGAATACATTACAGAGAATGCTAATTTATTTCTTAAATTTATAACGTTGTTTCAAGCTAGATACTTCATAGAATGTCAAATTATTATGGAATTATTTCATACAATATTAAATACTGCAAAACTACTCGACTTCTAGAGATGCATTATGATTCGAATGTGTTATGTGCGACAGAAACGAGAATTATCACCTATTTATTATCACATTTTAGGATTCAAAGAGATCGATCAACGGTTTTAAAATCAAACCATTGAGACAATGCAAGAAACTTTCACAGACATTATACTCTATATAAAATTCGTGTAAATATGGTTATATCAAGTATTATTTTATTGAATAAAATAAGGTTATAAATGAAAGAAACTTAGATATATGTCATTGTTCTTATTTTTAGACACAATATGGAACTATTCAAGTACTATTCGATGTTCAAAAATGCTGTGGTCATATCTATCAAAAATTCTTATCAGGCAATTTATATTATATACATTTACTACTGACGATTGAAGTTTATTCAGAAATAAAACATGAAATAATTCAAATAATAATGTTTCACGTACAATGATGATAATTTGATTGAAAAATATGACCTGTTTCCTTTTAAAAACAAACCGAACTTACTTTCCTATGATGAAAATCGATATCGAATCATAGAATAGAATAACCATCCGTCGGAATCATTTGATGTTAAAATAAGTATCAGAGTTAAGCTGTGTTTATCTTCGATGACAAGACTTAGATGAGAATGAGATGAAATTCGTACATAGAGAGGTATATAACAGATAACGTGACGTCTGTCTATCGTTTCTATCAACGACCGTAACAAACAATAGTATCTACTGTATTCCATGAGGAAAAAAGTCAAGTATCTTACTAGAAGTCATGAGTTAGGTATCACTTACATCTTTTAATGATAGATTCGCTTTTTTTAATTCATCCACACGATCAATTGTGATGCCTTGAACAAATTCATAAGTTAATATACGCTGTCAAAACGAAAATTTTAAGTAAATACAGCATATGTACATCAAATAGTACGATTACTTTCTTTGTTAAATTCCAATGAACTTTTGGTACATAAACATAGTCTAAATGTTTCAGATATTCACGAGAACGTTCAGCATTTCTTGCCTCATGAAGGAAATCTAAAATTTAATCCTAAATAGATTTGTTTACATTTTAATAGGTAATAATTCACCTAATTCTAAAGTTAAATCATCATGTAATTCCTAATTCGATGGAAGTATTGTTTATTTATTTTTTACATGTATCAGTTGTCTATTGTTTTTCAAACTTACATCTAACATCCAGGCCTTTGAAAAATACATACATGAATCAAAAACATATTTTTTTCTAAAATATTATTTTTTCGTGTTTTTACCATAGTCCAAGTTGGATTGAACCATTCAAGAAGACGAAGTAGAATTCTCACCAAAAAAAATGAAAAAGAAAAAAAAACAAATCAATAATTGAAAAATGATAATTGTTGATTTGTTCATTATTATTAATTTACCGTGGCAATATCAGTTTCGTAACGCTCACGTAAATCTGAATATTGTACTTTCACAGCTACTTTTTCTCCTATCCTTGTTTCAGCTTCATAAACTTCAGATAATGATGCTGCTGCGATAGGAGTTCGATTAAATTTTCCAAAGACATTTTCTGGTACGTCATGAAAATATCGTTTAAACAAACTATCTATCTAATTAATAAATACAAAACAGAATCACATTTTGTTACATGAGAGAATGATTAAGAATAATGTTTACTTCGCCTTTTTCTCGACGAAGAGCATGCTCCTATGAAATTTAATGAATCTCATCAATATAACATCGTTTTATTTAAGTTAAATTTACTTCAAGAACTTGTAATTCATCATAGTACTCTACTGGTATTACTTCTGGAAGATTCATCTGAAGATATAGATTATCCATATTGATAAGTCATTGACATTTTTATGACAATTAATTTAAGTGAAAGAAGTACATACAAAAGCTTGACCAATTTTGACATAAACACCACCGGTATCAATACAAAGATTAGCAAAACGTCTGGCATTTCGACGTCTACATGCGTTTAAAGTTGTTCTATACTCATCAGTGCCCTAAACAGTTATTTGTTTTATCTTATACACAATTCGAAAATCTTAGCTGTTACAGCTTGTTTGAATAGTAGACTGAATTTTTGATCTAAAATAGATTGTAGTCCAACTGAAACTGTTCTGAAAATTCAAATAACATAAGTAATTTTTATTTAGAACAATAGATTTTACCGGACGGCTCTTCCGATGCATTCTAAAACAATTCTATGTTTTCTTCGTGTTTCAGGTTTTGTTGATAAACGATAGAATAAAACACTTGTCAATGGTACTCCAAGAAGTACAACATATCGTTTGAGTATCCATCGACTTGTTGACTGATTTAACTGGGATTGATTATTCGTCGTTAGAAAACGAGAGAATAATTGTGACCTTCGTTTACAAAGAAAAACATCCTGTCTATACGAATCTATCAGTCGATTAATAATACGACGGCAGTTCATTTTAGAAGTTTGTATCTAAAATGAGTTATAGAAATCAGTATATCGATATATATAGTCATAGAATGAAAACTCAAACGTAGATAAAAGATGTAGCATAGATGAGACTATCATTTGATAAGTAATTGTAGAATTCTTTTAATCGTGATAGTTACAAATAATCGGATAAGGTAAACACCATAACGAGTACCATCTTTAATGATTCACCTGAAAAGTTTTGAGTAAAAGTTAATTGAATGTAAACATATGTCTTGTTATGTTTGAGTACGGCGAATCACCAGTAAAACTGATTCAAGGCCAGATGACGCTACGAATCAATGATTGAGACAAGAAACATATAATAAGTACAACACTTTATGTCACTGAAACCTAAGCAACGCTTTCCTGTTGTTTCTATTACTAATCGTGTTTTCTTTTTCTAAGTTTTCAATGAATTGTAACTAGGAATAGACGACGATAAGCTAACTGTCATTTTTAGGTAATGTAAACAATAATAAATGTCGTTCATATAGTGACCTGATGAAAACTTCCGTGATTGATATATTAATTTCAGCTAGATAATTTGAGTTAACTTGTACTAATCCCAGCATGGGAAAAGAAAATATTCTGAAAATTATCTCAAAAGAAAAGGGTAACTTCTTAAATAAGTTCAAATCAACGTTTTTCCATCTGTAAATTTTCTGACAAGAACCCATACAAAAGAAAATATCATTTCCACTCTGAAGATTCTCAACAATAATAAACAATAGATGCAATTAATCGAATGATGGTAATCGAGTGTCGATAAGAAATTGCTGATTATAATCACTAGATTTCTACTTTTCAAGTACTTTTCATTATTCATCGTTTTCAAATGTTCTTCAATCATTTAGAAATCTAACTGACGTATTACTTACATTCGATGAAAACGTTCAGTGTTCATAGCTGTATAATAGTTGTGAGACATAACAACTAACGCAGAAATCAGTTGGAATAGTATGTGATTAATAATGATACTTATCAATGAAATCTAATACGATTATGGTAATGAATACAAATCAATCTAACACAAATATTGTTTTCAAATGACGTGACTGCTCAATTTAGTAAGTTACATTTGTTATTCTGTAAAAAACGACTAACGAGAGCAAATTCATTGTTTGCTATATTAGAAGAACGATCATATTTAGCATAGACGTCAATCATGATTTTTTATGAAACATATATGGTAATAATATATTTATGGAAATAATAAAAATTTTCGTAACAAAAAAATCTCGAATTCTATTATCATAAAAAATCAAGGATGTCAAAAACTTGGAACTAGGAACAAAAAATATATTTATCGATTATATTCATATGGGCATTCTTTTTCTTGATAAAACAGTGCTCACTCTTCAGAAGTCATGAAAATAAGTCATTCGCTCAGAGATCAAATGATAATTATAAGGTAAACGAGTTTTGTATTCGTAAGAATTCAAAGCTTTAAAATTTTTATTTTGTTTTTCAATAGATTTTTCAGAATCAACATAATAACAAGTATAACTAGTAGTTCTATGTAACTAATATTCATTTCAATAAATTTGCTTATGCACATATTTATTATCATATTTATAATACCTTGATTTAACACACGTCATATCATTAGTTAATGAAAAAAGTATCGATTTTCATTTAGTTTTGTCATGGATGAATGTTTTTCCCTAGTCTTTTTTGTGTACTCAAAAAGTGAGTACACTCTAGAATCGGTCAGTGTGTCCGGCCGTTAACACGATAACTCTTTACAAATACATTCGATTGAGCTGAAATTTTGTGCACAGAATTGTCTGATGAATATCTCGGTCAGGTTCGAAGATGAGAAGGATCTGGTAAGAAATGGCTGAGTTATCGAAAAAATTGTCATTTTTCACCAAGCAATCCCTGAGGTAGGGTACAGGGATTTTTTCAAAAAAAACTTTTTTCTCAGAATTATCCACAACTTATGTAAAGTGACTCAGTTTTTAACGCTGATTCCGAATCTGATATTAGTTTCGAACCAAATCGCAGCTTTCTAACAAAACATTGGCTGCAAAAAGGTCTCAAATGCACAAAAACTGCATCTAGAAACAAAGTTGCCTAGATATGTCCGAGATGATCAGTAGTTTTGGAGTTTCCCAAAAAGGTTTACCAAGATACTTCATCCGCGCACACATTCTAGAATGACTGATTTGTCTCATTCACTTTTTGAAGTACACATAACTCTCGGACATGAGTCCGAAGTTTTCACATTTATTTTAAGTAACAAATTAATCTTGAACTGTGATCCAATCATTTGCTTAGAGAATCTATCAAACATATCCTAGGATTCAACTTGTGTCGCCTGTTAAATTCATCTAATCGATCGATTGACTATTAGTTGAATTTCATCCGAGAAGAAATCTTGTTTGATGGATCAATAAAGAAGTGCGGGGAAATATTGGTGCCATCTGAATATTCATCCAGTTTTCTTGATTTATTCGATTACTATTCGAATCGATAAGTAAAGTTCTGTTCAGATTTTCATCGTCGATCTAAATGAAACCCTTTTCAATTCAAAGATTAAAAGGATAAATAAAATTATCAATCAAAGAATTTCTATGGAAAATCAGCTACTATGGATACGCATTCAATGTTAGGCTTGATCGTCATTAGAGCTTCGTACAATTACATTCAAATCCATGATTCTATGTTCATTAGATACAATGCTTTCTTACGTCTTACAATCTGGTACGACAGGTAGTTCTATTCGGTCAATATAATTTTTGATACGATACCGAACAATTCGTCAAGCAGAAAAATCTTCGAAAGACACCCTTCTTTGTACGATTATTCAAGACAATCGTATTAATGTATTTTTTAAAGTTGCGCTGAATACTTATCGCGCAATCCTTATGTCTAACTGTAAAGTTGTCGTTCAGCTTTAGAAGGATTTGTACAATTTCATTATAGCAAAGTCTTAACTTACATTTTCTTAGCATACGATAAACTAAAGTATATTGCACGAAACTTAAATATTTATATCTCAAACAATATAGACTATGTCATAATTCATGGATACTTCTTGCTTTCAAATATACTATCTCCTTCTTAATTTATCATACAACGTTCGACAAATATTAAAATCTTCAAATTTACTCATTTCAATTTTGGAGATGTTATTTTGTTTTTTTTTTCATAAAATAATCACTACTTTATTTTTGTATTTATGAGACCGTAAAAAAGTTCATTAAATATTGATGAACGTATTTACACGTTATTTAAATATTATTTCCATTAAACCATTGAAAGTAAAATACTTGCTTGCTTTCAAAAAAGAAAGAAGAAGAGCATAGATTTATTTTGCTTTTGCTCAAATTTTTATAATATATATATAAGTGTAATATATTATGCTGACACTTGGTGAAAAGAACAAGTAGAAATGTGTGAGAAGTCTATTTAGAGAAAACCAATTATGAAGCGAATGAAAATTTTGTTTTTAGTTTTTATTTTATGTATTTTAACGTTTGTCATCGTTGATTTTCATTCGTTTTATACTGGTGGTATCTATTGATGTTTCAGCTTTATCTCGAATATATTTTGACCATCGTTCATCAACATCATCATTATTATTAGGTGATGTTGCTCCAAAGGAATGATTGGATTTTCTTTTATCAATGAAATGTTGACCATTATATTCCTTTTTCTGCTCTTGCACTTGTTTTTGTTGATTCGGCGTATCATATTCAAAATTTGCGTACTGTGTACTATCATCATCAATTTGATCTTCATCGTCGGCAATAATACCCAATTTGTTTGCAAACCAACGAAATTTATCGACGATTCCCTCTTTAATTAAATCAAAACACATAGCTAATATTGCCAAGCCAAAAAGTATATATATAGAAGCAAGTAAAAATCGTAAGCCAGATGTAGAACTCGATGTTATACCAGGTACCTTGAATAATCATATGAATAAAAGTGAAAGAAACAAATCTAATTTAAAAAAATACTACAGTCACATACATAATCACCAAAACCTATTGTAGCTAAAGTAATATAGCAAAAATAAACTGATTCAGTCATTTTCCAACCTTCGAATCTATTAAACATGAATGCACCTAGAAATATATAGCCAATAATAATTAAAATAACTGCTCCGAATGGTACACGACTTTCCATTCTATTCCATATATCATCTTTATCATCATAATCATAATCATCATCATCATCATCGTTGTCGTCATCATTCTTATCCGTGTTATTATAATCAATTTCATCGTCATTATTCAATTTTCCGTTGAAACGGCGATGCGTTTCGGGCCAAGTTGGATCTATGGTAGCAGTTCCTACATAATCTATTCCATGAGGATTTATAATTGTTCCTTTGTGAAGTTCACGATTTCGACGACGACGATGATGGACATAAGATCGACAACAATAACAAAAACAATGAAGTAGTGCCGAGTATAAAAAACGAAATATATCACCAAGTACAGAACTTATATTTGCCAAACAAAGAAGAAATATTGGTATACCAATTAATGCATAGCAAATGCATGTTATTTGTCCTTCCCTTCAGAAAAATAAACATCATAAATATTAGAGTAGTATTTATTATGTTTTCCTGTCTCTTACCATGATGTTGGTGTTACATGTCCATAACCAATGGATGTTATTACAGTTATAGTAAAAAGTAAAGCCGATGGGAAACTCCAATCAGATGATGTTGAACAATCCTGTCCCTTATAACGTAATTCAGTTCGACGTTGATTAATATCATTAGTGAAATTAGTCAAATAATCAGCTACTTGTGCATGCATAGTAGTTATATTATCATTTTTAATAACAACATAATTGTATATGGTTTCGGATAGATTTGTTATTGAAATATTTTCACTTACTTTAAATAATATAAATTATGACTCATTGAAATCTGAATCGAGAAATACTCACTATTTCCTTGTTGACAATTTTGTAATTCAATGTATTGTTCGAGTAAAATGAACAGAAACGCTCCACCAACACTGTAGGCAACAACGATAACGACCAAGCCAAGATTTGAAAAAAGAAATTGAATAAATGAACGATAAAATGATTGACGTCGAACATTATCTCTGACTATTGGTGCAACAAGATTCGTTGCTCGATCGATAGGCATTTTGTTTTCGGGTATTTGTATGTCTTTTTTTTGTGTTCAAAGAAAGAAATAATGAATATGATGAAAAGAGACTAGTGATAAAGTGAGTTTTATAGATTGTTTGAGAAAAGTAAATGACTGCAAGTGAATGTTAACGACAAGAAAGGAAATAAATAACACATAGCCAATTGAGTGAAAAAGAAAAATAAAAGAAAAAAAGGTCTAACGGGAAAAGAGAAAGTGACGTTGATGAATATTTCTTTTCTACTTAATGGAAATAGGAGAAGAATTTTCAAAAAGAAAATCTAATAATTAGTAATTATGATGAATAATTTTACTAGATTTTTCTATTTCTCGTTTTCAATAGTCTTGCAGATTCGTTTCAACATATATGTGAGCGTAGTTTCATAAAAATCGAGAATAAAACATGATCACACACTTTCATCATCATTTGACAACAGCTTAAATGATGATGAATGACATTTACAGCGAGACATCGATTTTTCTCAAAACAAATCAATGAGTTTTTCTCAAGATTTTAAAATTCTTGAAATAGATTGATGTCAATGCTTGGAGTAGAAAATTGAAGATAAATATATCTCCGTATAAATAAAAATCTATATTCATGATGTCAAGAATGATCAGTAAAGATAGATTGTTTTCACTTCAATCATCATATAATCCATAGAACGAATGTGCTTTCATCAACATTTTCGGATGGAAAAATAATCGATTCTATAGTTACTGAGTTTAAGAAAAACTGTACATATATATAACAATGCCACTGTGTTAATACCTAATGGATATAGAATTAACCCAAAGAACTAAGCTTTAGTCAATACGTAGAATGATGAGAATATTGCATCAAGACAAATGAAATACAAACGTAAGAAGAATAAAAATGTAAGCATCGCATTACTACGCATCATAGTAAAATGAAATTCTCATGTCGTCATCAATTTCTTTATTAGGATAAAGTATGTACAAAATGTAAAATTTCTAGATACTCAGCAGTTCTTTTTCAATGTTCGTCGATTTTCAATAATCTTTTACTTTTTTATTGGTATAGTTTATACAAAAATTGTCTTTTTTTTTCTTTGACATCAATGTCATAATTTATTCTTACTAAGCGAAGCACGAAGTTAAAAGAAAAACAAGCCATTTGTATACCGTCACTAAATCTATTATAGATCTATGAACATCTACCTTGTATTTTGTGAAGTTTTGAACGAGTTAAAGTAGAAATTTTTGAATGATTTATTGTTGATAAATTGTTTTTTTCTTCACTTTTTTAAATATTTTATTCTTCATCATCTTTTTCTTTTGGCTCACTCATTTAGATAGACGAAAAAACAAAAGAAAATAAAACAAGAGTCAATACAACAATGCCGTTAATATTACTAAAGATTAATATAGCTGATCAATCCAATGCTTGTCCTAGACAAAATATAACAACCATGACGATATAAAAGAACTATAATACTTTGTGTATTGAATTTTTCCTTTATCTTCTTGGTTTTAACGCATAGAAAAACCAACAAATAAAAAACAAAACACAAGTATAGTGACCAGAAAAGTGGAGAAGTTGAAAGAATGAAACAGAAGAGAAATAAAAACAAACAAACATGAAAATGATGCCTATATGTGTTATACTTTATGGTTGGTGATATATATTCTTTTTCTTGATTCTTGTTTAGAAGATTTGTTTCTTTTTACTGCCACTGCTGCCTTGTACGTCTATGGCTGACCAGCATCTTGAGCTTCGCTTTGATTTTCGGGATCATTCTAAATACAAGAATACGATACGTTTTCAGAAACATAAAGTTCAGAAAAATATACAAAATTATTCAAATCAGGACGATTATTGCCTTGACGAGGAGCTCCTCGGAAAAATCGACCACGACCACGACCACGACCACGGCCACGACCACGTCCACGACCTCGAAATTCACCATGACCATGGAAGCCACCTTGAAATTCACCATGATCACGGAAGCCACCTCGAAATTCATCATCACCACGGAAGCCACCTCGAAATTCACCATGATCACCGAAGCCACCTCGAAATTCACCATGACCACGGAAACCTAAAGACAGAGTAAATGATATCATTTGGCCTTGAATGCCTTTGCTCCTAATAACATTTTAAGAAAACAGAAATTGACGACTTACCACCAGAAAACGGAGGACCCATTTGACCAGGCATCGGACCCATAGGATTTCCAATAATTGGACCGCCAGAACCACGGAATATGCGCTGTACTCGGCCTTAAATTAAAATCACACATGTTAATATTTCTCATTGTCGTTCTCATAAACACAACCATCAAAATTTCCGTCAAAACCATAACCTCCACGAAATGGTGACCGTCCGCGACCTAAATCAGTGGTAAAGAGATTCAACCAGCAAAATGATGTCGACTAGGTCTTATACCTCGTAGAATCCGACCATCGAAATCGCGTGGTCCTCGTTCAACCATATTTGGTGGACCATATTGATTGAATCGTTGAGGAAAAGCTGGATCGAAACGACCAAAACCTATAATATGGTTGATGAAATATTTTTTGCGCCTATTTATCAACGTACCAACACGGAAAGATCCTCCTCGATCATGTATATAGCCTCCTCGGTTACGGAATGTCATTCCACCTCCACCGCGATCCCCACGAAAATTGCCCCGTAAATTATTTGGTTTTAAATCAGCTGCATATTTTGAACCTTGTACATTAGTTCCATCAGGACCTGTTACATTTGCAGCTTCCAGACCTTTGTCACCTTAATTGAAAAATCATATATTTTTTTTTCGATTGACGAAGACACACTCTTTCTACCTCGAACAATATCGAATTCGACTCTTTCGTCGTCACCAACACTGCGCAAATACTTTTGAGGATTATTTCTAATAATAGCTGTTTGATGAACGAATATGTCATCCTTGTTATCATCTCTAATAATGAAAGAATCAGTTGTTGTCCAATTTTATTGTTTTATCGAAGGAAATAGAATACCGTTGAATAAAACCGTAGCCACTCTTTACATTAAACCATTTTACTTTACCAGTTATTTTTCTTTCTAAAAAACGACAGTATTTTCAATACTACATATCGAGTAGATCAATACTAATGCTAATGAATAAAAAAACAACAAGTCCTTCAAATTATAATTATTTTACCATTAGCTTGAAGCTTTTTTCGTTTTCGTATACTTCGATATTTTGTAAAGCAAAAAAATACTTACCGATGACAGGTTTACCATGGATTTGTTTTGGATTATCAGTGCTCGAATCTTCTTCGTCCTGTTGTTGTTTGTTTTTATTTGAATCAGATTTTTTATCTGAACCTTGATTTTGATGTATTGTCGTGTCAGTTGATGACATCTTAACTTGGATAATAGTTTAATATGTTTACGTATCTGTAACTATAAGCGCGTTGTTTCACAATGAGTGATGATTTATTATGTTCGTATGTGCTGTTGTTGCGCTGGATGTTAGATTTAGTTGAAAAACGCTCGGACGCGTATGATGGTGATGTTGATAGGGCTTTTGTTGCTCTTATACTAACGCATCTGAATGACGAATGATTCGTCTATTTTGTAGGTAGCGAAAACATGCGTCGAACGCAAGAGTAGAAAATAGAAGGAGGGAGAGTGAATGAGAGAAAGTGAGTCTTATTTTATTCTCTTTCTTTCATACGAATCGTTTCTTTTCTAGTTGTTCGAGCACATTCGTTACGTGATGCAGGTATTGAAAAAGAACATAACAAAGAGACAGAAGCGTAGAAAAGTGTAACATAAATACATAGCAACCATGATTATTATACAAAGAGAACGATCTGGAATTATTATAGACTTGATACAGCAGTCATATTGTACAAACATAAATGTTCGTCGTCCAGGGAGTGAAAGTAGAAGAAAGGTTCAGTTTGATAGTATCGAAAAGAAAAGAAATCATATTAAACAATGATATATTATATAGTTACGGATTTATTTCTCTCCTAGTTGTCAAACCATTCTCGAGTGGTGACTACTCGTAAAGGAGGTCTAGTTAAAGATTACATTTTTTCACTTTTCTTTGCGACTGCTCTACTCAACCTGATTGATCTTCTTCTTCTTCTACTTTCGTAGAACTCCTATTATGTAAAAAAACAAAGAATAACTTTGATGAAGAAAAAGTCAACCTAACTAAATATATTCATTCGAATAATATTTTTTCTTCTTAAAAGATTCTATTTTAGTCAGTGCAATATGGAAACAAGAAAAAATAATAGTTTCACCCCAATAGTATTCTAAGATTTAATACTGAATATGTGACTGTTTAAGATAGGAACTAGCTATTCACATGTAAATCAACATTCAATTACTTCTACTACCATATCCATAGTCAGCTTAGCTATCCCATTTGACGAGATTTCTAAGAGCAACACAACGAGGAAACGTTTCTAGTTATTCTACTCTTTTCAAGTCACCAGCCTACATATGTCATGCAAGTTCTATAAATAGTATTAATAACTGAACAGATTTTGAGCTAGTACCTTACTACTATTATACTTTGATATTATATTTTCAGCATAATGCTTTGTATAGCGACCTAGTTTTTCTCAAGAAAGTCAGGTTTACTGAATTGTTGACTTAAGAAGTGGATCACGTTTAGAGACAGACTCTTACTGTGTTCATTTATATGCACAGTTCCTTGGTTTTCAATTTTACCGATTTTGGCAAAGGAACATCAAAATCAGTCAGTTTTTATCAGTGGCATGAAAACTATTGCTTTAACAATAGATATAGATTATATTATGTAGCATTACCAAGAATAGAAACAGATTAACTATATAAAAGTTCGTCAAAGCATAGCTCTTTGCAATATTTTCAATCTCCAACTTAAAACTTAATCTTTCGGTATTCTTGAAATCTGAATTAGAGAGAAGATTTACTTGAATGATCTGCAAAAGTGTGATCATCATAGAATATGTCTCGATTCATGACTTATTTATCAAGACGTTTATCAAAGCTATGTTCAGTTCATTAGTATTCACAAGATGTCTATACTTCGTACTCAAAAGCAATGGCAAACTTGGAAACATCAACCGGCAAGCTTCAACATTTCTCACAGAATTTTACGAAAGAAAAATTTAATGATAACTAGCATTTTCATACTCACATATGTCCACTATCCTCTTGCTCAGTTTTGATCACAACTCTTCTCTTCTTTCATCCGGACATACTAAATGGAAGGGCTCCATGGTTCAGAATCGAATCTATTCGTTTAAATCTACTTCCGCTGCTAACGAATAAAATGTGAATATAGAAAGCATCTCCTGAATTAATGATCTGTGAATAATCTTTCATGGATGTACCCAGTCTTATCAGATGGTGACAACAAAATTTACACGGTTTCTTGCTTATCATAATTACATTGCTTTTTTATTATATCAATGCAGATACTTTCTCTTATAACACTTAAGTTGCAAACACGTGGAACAAAGTCGCTTAGGTAACAATGAACTGATCGAATTCTTTTAATGTAGATAAAGCACCACGCACAAAAAATGTGGCAACTGCAACTTGATAATTGATTTCTGAATTGACACCTATCAGAATAGCATCACTGATAGCCGGAAAACCTGATGAAGCATACTGATTAGATTTTGGGGGTGCATAAATAACATGTCTATAATAATCAAACAAAAAAGAATGTATCATAGAAAAACTACTATGCCGTTTTACTTCATATCAGTATGTTCTGGACCTTGCCCTAATGGATTAAGAAAAGCTCTTTCTAACTGTATCAATTGATCATTATATGCTCGAATGATGTATGGAC
>OENT01000349.1:106199-122736 GCA_900239685.1 Rotaria macrura | reverse complement strand
TGTTTTCAAGATTCTTCTTCCAATGATGAAAAAACATTTATTAATCTGATTATAATTTAGTTAAATATTTCTGAAACAATTATATGCTATTTTGATTTTAAGTTGATTCAAGTGATTATAATAGTAACGAGATTTTTTTAATCTAAATTATAATGCCTATTCTAAATTTTTTCTACGATTTAGAATCTAAGAAATCTCAAGCAGAAAAATGTCATCCAGGCAAAAATTGAATTTTCGTTTCATTCTGTTTCTACAGAACGACCAAAGATATACACGTACAAATACAAGTTTTCGTTCTGCACATATATCGACACACTCAACAACTTTGACTAGAAATAAAGAAAAGATGTGTCATTGTTTTCTACCATTCGTGTAAATATATATAAGTTCATTCGCTGCGGTTCAACTTTTCTTTTCATCTGCCATATAACTGCCTACCTCACTATTTCTATTCTATCCAACAAAAACAAATTTGAACTGGATGATATTTCTTCACACACCCTGAATAAAACAGGGCAATATGTAAGAAATATAAAATAAACACCACTCGTAATGCGCACCAAACGAAAGCGTCTTTAACCTTTTGGATACCGACAATTCTTGCTTTAACGCAAGCATTGTACACAAAAATCGAAAAGTCAGTCTCTCTCGCGTTCGATCGTCGAAAACCACTTGCACTCATATATATTCTATCCCAAATAACATGCAGATTCATTTAGCCATGTTAATAAACATGTTGTTTCGAAGCTATATTTCGATGAGAAAGCAAGAAAAAACGTCTTGCGTTCAGCGTGTGTTCAGCCTGAAGACAGTGGTATCCTATGCGTTAATAGCACTCGTAACTAACATAAACCCGTAAAAAAGTAGCTAACTAAGAAAATTTTCTAATCACACAAAGCTGTATTGCTCCACTCAAACATAAACCTACAAACATAAAACCTGCCAAACGCATACTCTCTGCTCGAGAGACACTTACGTTCCGCAATATTTTCGAATATTAACTACCATTTCTCTCCCGAACTTTTCTTTCTAATCTTATACGATAACAATCACAGCCTACGAAAAACTGTTAGATTCAGAACACCATGCGTATACCTAAAGGATTTTAGAAAAAGCACCAATAAAATTGATTCCTCTTAAAAGATCCGGCTATAGATGAAAAAGAAATATATAAATCCTCTCCATAATTGATATATTTCACGTTATCTGTCCTAGAATTCTCCTGTAACTCGAGGGTATGGTAGATCCATTTCTCCTCGGAAATAAACCGTTTCTACTGACAAAGATCCGCTTCTGCTAGAAAAACCTCCCTCAGACTTAAAGAGGATTAAATAATTCATCTAGATAATTTATCCATTTCTCCTGTAATTCGAGGATACGGATTATCGATTTCTCCTGGAAAATAAACCGTTTCTGTTTTCAAAAATCCGTTTCTGTTAGAGAAATCTTCCTTAAGGTGAAAAAGAAATAAATCATTCATCAAAATAATTTATCGATTTCGCCTTTTCTCTTATACATTTCTGCTCGTAAACTAACCTTTTCTACTGATAAAGATCCGTTTCTCCTCGAAAAATCGACCTTAGAGTGAAAAAGAAATAAATCATTCATCAAAATAATTTATCGATTTCTCCTTATCGGTTATCCGTTTTTCCTGCAATTCGTGGATATAACTTTTCGATTTCTCCTGGACAAGAGACCGTTTCTGTTGACAAATATCCGTTTCTTTTAGAGACCACCCTTTGAGCTGAAAATGAAAAGAGTATTGAGATCTGCTTGGATATTATACGTTTGTCATTTTAATTGGAGAAATGGTTCGAGTATTTCTCCTTGAAATTCTTCGATATATCCGACGAATGTCTTGATTGAATGGGGTATTCGGATCGTGAAGCATTTCTGCTTGACTTTTCGTGGTTGAAGGATTTCTGCTGTAAATGGTACAATTTCTCGATTTTTGGGGATGTTGTCCAGCCCTCTTTACAACATTAGTAATGTTAGCATTGGTCTCGAGTTTCTTCTACTCGGATTCACTACCTGATTTCTGTTGGGTCTTTATTAGGCTATGCTAGACGCAAGATTTTATTCTCTACTGACTGATTTTATTTTCGATGGGAGGCATCGAGCAAAACGTTTCCTTGGATGCGTGTCTCTCCGTATGGGTATCAATAGACATGCACCAAACTGAAACCATTTCGGGTTTGGTGAGTTTGGGTTCGGTACGGAGATTGCTTGAGTTGTTCATTTTTTTAATTTGGATTCATTTATCTATACCTTTCTTTCATCCAACACCTGTTTCGAACCTATAACTGCTGCTCAACGAAGTACAATTCAATGCTATTAAATTAGACTGTAGATAGTAGTTTTTGTAATTTTTTTCGGAATCAACTCCAGGCAGTATTTATAAAATTCTTCAGATTACCTGAATAGAATACTTGAAACTGATAAAGAGCTATTTGCAAAGGGTACCAATGAATTTTTGATGGACCACTTGAGGGTGATATTAGCCATTTTCAGAAATGTATCGGGTGATTTGTGCAGCTTTTGCGCGCTAGCTGCAGCTAACGCCGTAGAACTTCACTCTAAAAAATAGGTTTTTTACCAAACCCCCGAAAAAGCTTCGGTAGATTTGAAAAAGCTTACAAACTCATTCAAATGCTCACAAGACGAATTTCAATTCTACCAAACCTTTAAAGTTTGTTCCCCTGGGCACGTGGGAAGAACGTTTTTCCTGCGAAATCTTTTTTAACTTCCGTAAAGTAAAAAACGTTTTTGTAGAAAAAAGACGAAACCTTTAGGGTTTAGTATTAAATTCTAACGAATTCTCACTAAGCACTAATGATTTCGCACTAAACCAGTAGATAGAATACGAAACCTTTAAGACTTCGTCTTTTTTCTACAAAACCCTTTTTTTGCTCTACGGAACTTAAAACAGGTTTCGCAAGAAAAACGTTCTTCCCACGTGCCCAGAGGAACAACCTTTAAAAGTTTTGTAGAATTGAAAATCGTTTTGTGAGCATTTGAATGAGTTTGTAAGCTTTTTCAAATCTACCGAAGCTTTTTCGGGGGTTTGGTAAAAAACCTATTTTTTTACAGTGTTATAGGTGTATCAGAAACCTATACCTATAACTATTGAGGAACATTTAGGGAGAGTAATTGGAATCTTTCAATGATGATCTGCGGACCGTGCTTTCGATATTTGTCTCCTATCATAGAGCTGAAAATCTTATATTTAGCACTCTAAGTAACATTATCGCTGCGGACTGCATGACTACTAAAAATTTGTGAAGTCTTCGAAGTTCTTACTACAAATAGAGGCAACTTCGACTATGTATCAACGCAACTCTTCAGAACAGCACTCCTTTTAGTGAGGTTTAGATTTATTTTTAGTTCAATGTATACTTATATAGAGCCTGAAGTCCTAATTCTTCCGGAAAAAAGACGTGCTCAGAATAATGTCAATAACTCACGTTCTGAGTGATATACAGATCTGGATTTTATTTTCCGGAATAGAGCAAACATTTCTCTATCAAATGATGTATACTTTGTTGAAACATATTGAAATGACTTCGTACAAAGAGCCTGACAATAACAGGGGGGAAAATTTTTATCCAATGCTGCTGTGCTCTTTATTTAGCCGGTCAAGGTATTTTTTGTTCCTAATTCTGCTCGTCAATGGAAAAAATTTTCCTAATTATGCCGATCAATGTAATTTTGTTTCTAATAATGGCGAGACCGTAAAATACAACATAATTTATCAAAACATTTTGCATTGAAATTGTGATACATATCTTCAAGGCAAAATACAGTTTTGAAATAATGTGTTATTTACCTATCACCAAGTCTCTTTTGCAATTGATCTCCCCCTAAGATACCGAAATTAGATTTTTCATCAAACATTTTTTTATTAGATCATGATGAGTATATGTATCACAATTTGGATGGGAAATTTTTTGATAAACTATTTTGAATTTTACGGTCTCGCCATTAGTAGAAACAAAAATTACATTGATCGGCATAATTAGGAAAATTTTTTCCATTGACGGGTACAATTAGGAAGAAAAAATACCTTGACCGGCTAAATAAAGAGCACAGCAGAATTGGATGAAAATTTCCCCCCCCCCCTGCTATTGTCACGCTCATTGTACGAAGTCATTTCAATATTTTTCAACAAAGTATACATCATTTGATAGAGAAATATTTGCTCTATTCCGGAAAATAAAATCCAGATATGTATGTCATTCAGAACGTGAGTTATTGACATTATTCTGAGCACGTCTTTTTTCCGGAAGAATTAGGATTTCAGACTCTATATAAGCATATACGCCCTGTCTCATGTAAAACCGGAATCTATTTAGATTTAGTTCTAGCGCTCAGTTTGAAAAATGATTAGCATTTAAGGTAAAGCTTCATGTTTCGCTTTTCTTACATCACCTATGCCGAGTGCGTATACCAATAGGATTTCAAGATATCGAAAACCCGCCAATGCCGTGTTTTATAATTATGGGAATAAAATAATAGAATTACAAGAGTGAGCAGATCAGTAAGTGTGGTTCTTTTCCAGTATGGATACTAACCAATTGTATTTCAAGATTCAAAAATCAGCCAAATACTTTTATGATTTTTACGGTAAAAAACCAATAGGAATCAATAATACAGAGACTCAGCGAATCAGATTTTACACTATGGGAAGCAACTTAAAGGATGTGAGGATTTCGATGATCAGGTAATTAGATATTTCACAGAAAACCAGCATAGCAAATCGATTTTGAGAAAAGATGAAAATTTTTAATCGTGCAGACGTGGGGTTCCGCAGAATAGATGAAAGACATACTTCTGGAAGCAACACAATACTTTCATTTGACTACAATGAAAATTATCCGATAGGTAGCGCATAGAACTACGTACACGAGCATTAGCGCCTTCTGGTGAGCTTTCCTTGAATCAGCCTTATAGAACTTGCACCTACATAACTTTGTGTAACATGTTAGGCCACTAGCAGCGTTTCAATGTGGCGAGAAATGTGCAAACAGCCGCTCAAATTATAGTCAGAAAAGATCATCACCACTAATAGAGCACGAGTACGAATCTGGATAAAACGATGAACTGCCCGTATACATAAAAGCATGATAAACAAACACGCTAAAGGCACCAAAAGCCAACGGCTCACTCACACGTTTCCCGACACTGACAAGCCTTCATACCCGATAGGGACCAGTCAAATATGACCTTGAGTACGCACCACTAAATATTAGTCAAAAGCTCGTCAAGGGGTGACTACTCTAGTCATCAAAACATCGCCGACGGGTGACGTATCTGAGAAAGGCGTTTATCGATCAGCGTAATTCGACTTTCAGCAGGAACCACTGCGCGTTTCTCTAAGTCTCGGCGTTTGGTGATCACAGATGTCACTTCGGAGTGGGTCAATAGACAGCGTATTTGCCATACTCGTGAAAAGATCACCAATATCCGGAATGGGTCGGTGAAGATTTCTTATATTTCAAGGTACTATTTCGCTACTATTCGAATCTCATTGAATAGTAGCTGTTTCGAAAAAGGATTCTTTTAGTATGGTTGTAGACCCAGAAATCCTTTTTGATCCCTCTCATTGGCACAAAAAACATAATTTCATTGCTTTTGTGGTACTGAAATTCGATTCGCTTTTGTCCAAGTGCAAGAATCTCCCGAATGCCTGATTTTCGTGTTCCTGAAATCTGATTGGTACATTGTCTTGAGAAGACGGATGAAAGAAATTTAAAATTTGAAACTTTACCATCAATGCTTACACTTTACTCATAGTGAACGAAATTCATCCTGATTTTAGATGGGACTATTTAAATATATATATATATTCATATACTTTGGAATTAGAAATTTACTTTCGAGATACATGGAGAGTGCCGCTTCATATCTGAACGCGAATTAGGTGTCGCATGTTTTATTGATACACTAAAATAAGGTTCGCACCGCAAACAACCGAACATTTACAAACTATCAAATTTCGAATTCATAATCTGACGGAGACTGAACCTGCAGAGACAAAACTCGAGTGAGGCGCACGCTCATAATCCACTCATAGGAACGGGAGCGGTACATGATAAGCCTAAAGCAAGCAATGCTTTTGAAGTCTAACAAAACTTCAGATATCAGAAGACCGCGTTCTTGTATGAGTGACTCATGGTCGTGTGCTCTACACCCCTTTATAAAAAGTACCACCCCGAAGTTATCACTATAGTCACTTGAAGAACTTCCGGAAAAGAAAAGTAAATTTTAGTGCGTGGTACAGAAAACTACTTCTCAAAAAAACTAAGTTTAAGCTGCTATTCTGCATTTTATTGTCGATCAATTCATCAAAGCAGGTCGATGCACACATATTTATATCCAGATTTGACGAAACTATCAGCATATCCGTTTTAACATTCAAAGAAGTCGAGAAAATGAAGAACCTAACATTACAAAGTGCGAAATCAACCGCTAAAAATGAAACAAGTAAAATTTCCAGTTATAAGCGACAATGAAAATTTTGGCACTAGAAAGGAGCAGTACAGTGTAAGTAATGCAAAAGACTCTGGCACGAGAAGAAACAAATAGAATTATGATACAGTAGGTAAAAGTATGTAATATGGCTGTATAAGCAATAAAAGACACTGCGACAATTCCTGATAGAAAAGTAACTAGCGCTGATGATGTTACGCTTTATTTGGTTTCTTCACATCGTCAATCGTATCGTTCTGATAAAAAGCACACGTTTATATAAGCAAGCATTAGAGAGAACGAATGACGAAAAACGGGAAGGACATCAAAACAACAACAAAGCAACAATGACGATGTCAAGGACAAAAAGAAATAGTAAGGAATCCTTAAATATCACTCATATAATGCACTCCAATAGAACCGTTATAGGCACGAGCCATATAATTTTTGAGATGCAAAAAGACACTACTGAACACTTAATGTAATAGACCTGACACTTCTTAAATGAAACGTTTTTCAATTGTAAATTCCACATCTAATTATCTGCCAATCAACTTCTACTTTTTGTGGTCGATTATCATTCGAGGTGTGCATTTGTTGATTGATATTTGAGAGGACGAACGTGAAGTAGCCGCTGTCTTTCATTATGTTAATGAAACATAAGTATCGAAAAAGAAGATATAAAAGTACTATAGAAGCCATGACAGTTTCTCAATTAGAGCAATGGGGATCTTTTTTGATATCAACTTGCATTGACTTTAAATAGGAATTATCAGCAATGATAAGGGAATGCGAACGAGACAAACAGGACTTTTTGATGGTTAATTTCGACATATATTAGTCAATACATGACGATATAAATTAGATTCATAGGTTATTTTTGAATTGGTTGATAGTTTAATGTCTCTCTCGAAATAAATTATCCAACGTCTCTCGTGTCTCCTTCATGTTTCTATAGCATGTTTGACTAAGCCGCCTAAAAGCTGATGACAGTTCGATTCGAATTAAAACTCCTGTGAAATGTTTCTGAACAAAAAGTGTCTCTCACTTTTACAATACCTATTTCGTACTGTTTTTAAAAGTGGGGAAATATTTAATCGAACATTCATTAAAATTTGCATCTATTTTCCCTCATTCTCATCCATTTCAATCTGTTTCCATGTTCGCACTTGTGCCAAATTGTCTTTCAGTTATCTTACAATTTCCATTGAGCTTAAGATCATAGTGTCGTAGTGCAGCAGACTTAGATAAGTTTCAAACTGAGCTAGTCTACATTTTACAAGCAGCAGTATCTAGTGGTTTCACAGGTCAAAAGATCAGGACTGAGTCCCACAAGAACTCTCCCGATCATGCAAGCAGGAATCTGCCCGAGAGGACCCCGAATTTTTCGGAACGTTCCGACTTTTTCCAGTCACCCATGTGAAAATTTTGGCGAAAAAGCTAGCTAAAATAGCTTAAAATGTATACTTTCCAGGGCTTTCCAGTGCACATTTTTAAGCGGATGAAAGAGCTTACAGTGAAGCGTTTCAGCACATTTAAATGCTGAAATACATCATTTAATAAATAAAATTATATTACTCCTATAACGTCCCTGCATTGGTAAACTACATTCACAATTTCCTTCGATGCCATCTTACTTACTACATTTTCATTAAATTATTCAATTTTTGATTGTACACAGTGTTGCGCCGAAGACTGGCTGCGAAGATCATCAGATACTTTTGTGAAATATTGAATTCGATGTCAGCGTTATGATTTACTCTTTTTTCTAGTCACTTTTCATAAGTGTTATACTGTTTTTATTTTTTAGTTGGTTTTTTCGTTAAGGAAAATTCATTTAGAAAAATGAAGATAATTCACAAATCATTTCTAGATATTGGATTCTCGAGTTCTTAGTTTATCATTAGTTTTTCGAAACCGTGTAGTTTGATTTTATTCATGAGGAGAAAAATTTTTAAGCATGCATCATTATTAAAAAACTTGAAGTAGCGGCTTTTGCCATCGATATGAATGTTATATGAAATTTTCCTGTTGATTATCGTTCACTTTGTTTAACAAATAAGTTTTCTTGACACAAAACTACTACTCGAACTTGATAAATATTTTACTTTTGAATGTTGAACTTCCGCAAAGAAGAATTAATACTTGAGAAAAACTTAGAAAAACTCGTGGTATTTACGAACGATTAGCTGTAAAGGTCGGTATAGCAAATTACCATCAGTTAGACCAGAGAAAGTGCTCTTTTAGTTGCAAGCTTCCAATTTTCAGTTTCCACCAATTCATAGTACGTTCTCATTTCAAGATATTCTATGAAAATTTAATTGGCGTGCCATGGATGAGTTTCAGAAGATGATCACTGAAGGATTGTGAGAATCCGAAATCTTTGTACATAATCTTGGACAAAGACCTTAATCACATTTGATCTTGTAAAGGTCTGTAGTAAATTCGATTATAAATGAGTAAAATTCTGGTTTCGTCAAAATAAAAAGGTATTTATAACGTCATGGATAAAAAAATAGATTCTTCATTCCTCTAATTGGAAATATTGTTCAGATTTTAAAAGAGGACACATGATAAGATATTATTGAAATATAAATTCAAGTGCTTCAGAAGACATAACTGATTTCTAGATTTTACAACTGTAAAACCTTAAGCAAAGCGCTGATTGGTTCTTAAAATCAAAAACTTTGCTACACTATTGAATATTTCAGATCACACGCACTTTAAATCGCTTAGATTAAAGAAGCCGACAGAGCCTTTAAGCAAGTAGACTGATAATGGTAAGCGCTGAAAAGTGCTTGGAAAACTATTTTCTAAGTTGAATTAAACGATATTTCGAAGAAAGCGGCTTTCAGAAGCGTATAAGGTGCGGATTTAAGCACTTTTTAGGTCAGTTTCTATGACTAAGCGCATCTAAGCTGCTTAAAACAGCTTACATTGTAAAATATTTTCATATGAACAAGAACCCGAAAAAAGCAGCCGGAATGCCCCCTCAGAAATCTGAAGAGCTTCCAGCTGGATTCTTTGGTTTCTTTGAGCACGATTACACTGCTCCATAAACCTTGCTCCTGTCATTTTCCAGTTGCTAACGGAGACGTTTTCCCATGAGACAAAACATACCATGAATGGTGAGGAGAGGCCCAGGGTGTGGGTGTGGGTGTGAGCGATCTGGGTGATGAAGATGTGGACGTTGCTGACAATTCCTCATCTTATCGTAACCCACACTCTCTTTGAATTTCCTTTAAGAGTAAAGTTACAAAAACATAAAACATTCTAAGATTTTTAAGCTAAGTTAAAATGTGTCATGTGTGTCGTTATTTGTGACACAATGCACGATACATTCTAAAAGTGTGCTTCGAACCTATCATACAGCACAGTTTTTATCTTTTTCTGTAATGCAATGAAATGACGTCTTTTTAATTATTTTAAATTTAATTATACCTATTCGGTATCACTCGAATATTTCAGATCTAGGAATCCGACTCGTCTTGAGCTGGTCCGATCTCCACCAGAGCGCTTTAGTGTAGTTCTTTCTCAATCATTGATCGGCAGCACCGTTTTCTCAACTGATCAGTCAACGAGAAGTAGTTCAGAGAGCATAGTATGTTGCAAAATGTACGTTTCGTGTGTCCAATGATGTTATTTATATGCAACTACGGATGTGTACATAAGAAAACACTGCATGAACATCCAGCCGATAGAATGCATTCTAACTGCGGCACACTTGTATTCCGAAGTTCACGTCAGAAGAACTAGCGACATATGTACATGACGTACGTTGTTTTAGTTTGTACTTCATCAAGATATACAATTAGTTAAAATATTAGACAAAGTATCATGTCTTTCACGAATTCCAAAATAAAAAAATGAAAAAAATATGACTTCCTATGATAAAAAAAACCATTGATTATAATTTACTTGAATTTAGTCGATTAAATGAATATTTCTATCCCATTACCTTTCATGACTTTGTGTAAAAGTCATTTTCACTAAATGAAATAGACCTTTAATTCAAATCTTGAAATGAATTGATGAGAATGCTTATTTTAACCAAATGATATCAAGATAAATCAATCTATACCTGTTTAAGATTTTAATGCTAGTATATCTTATTTCAGAAATCTGTAGATATCCCATCAGTAAATTTCGTAAGTTGTCATATTTTGATAGGACGGAGTCACTATTTCTTCGAGCAGAATAAAACAACTTTTCAAAAACCTTGAACATAACAGATTTCTGTTTGATTGGAGTCTGTTCGATTGAGTTTGGAACCGAACTGGTTCCATCATTGGTGGACTTCTAGCCGAGATTCATTTTACTTAACGGTAAAGTTCGACACTAAGACGAAGTAGATTAACCGTTCTGAAATTTGGGCGCCTAAACGTAAAATATTGTACTGGTGAAAGAACTGTGCCGGTACGCTATGCTAAAACGATAGCTGCAAGAAGAAAACCTAGCTTACTCCTCAGTCGGATCACGAACTCGTGTTTTTTTAGGTCTTACAATTGCAAACTGTGAATCGAAAATGTGGCAGATTCTACAAGTACGGAGAACTTGTGCTGCAATGTTAACCAACATTACAAACTACTTAATGAAATTCAAGAAGAAATTCGCTGGCATACAGTTCTGATCAGGCGAGAAGCGGCTTTCTCATGTGATGAAGTTATGCGGTTATTAAAAAAACGGGCATCACAAATCTCTAAGGAGAAGTCGGAAATCATTATTGATCGAATCAAACTAGCCGCAGACGATGCCCAGGTTAGTTGATCGTTTCATGTTCCTGTCGAACTGCGAAAGAAAGATTTTTCTAGAATCATCTCAATCAAATCGATCAGCAACTCAAAATCGTGTCAGATCATCTGCAAGACTCGAGCCTGAGTGCTAGTAATCAAGAAACACGACGAAAAGAATTTGAAGAACTACTAGTGAATCTGAGTGAATACGAAGTAACCAAGGAGATCGATATGCTTGCAGACGAACCAATGTACGTTCTTCGCTTTCGCAATCCACCACCAATCTCAATTACTGCTATCTACGATCATACGAAAGACTCTACGGATCAACGTCCAGCCTTGATGTTGGAAAACGAAGAGCCTCTATCACCGCACGGCCAACCTGCTCTCTCGAGTTTGGATAATGAAGAGCCTCAGTCTTCACAAGGTCAACCTTCACTCTTGAGTTTGGATAACGAAGAGCCTCTATCACCACAAGGTCAACCACCAACCTTGAGTTCGGATAACGACGAGCCTCTATCGCCACAAGGTCAACCACCAACCTTAATTTTGAATAACGAAGAGCCTCTATCCCCACAAGGTCAACCGTCAGTCTTGAGTTTCAATAAGGAAGAGCCTCTGTCGTCACAAATCCAACCGATGCAAAAGGAAGATGACTACATGCAGAGGATTGAGTCCGAGCTACCGACTACTGACTGGAACCCTGCACCTACCCAATCGCCTTCAGTACAACAAATAAAACCCTCAAAATCTTACTCGTCTACTCCACGATACAAATTAAATCATTTTGAGTCGGATAACTCATCAGAGATGAGCGATACAGCTTCGACAATGTATTCTTGTGAATCGTCCACTGCCCATTGGAGTCGCTCTTTTATCAATGCCTCGTACGAAGTGAATCTACTGGCTTCGGATGGACAACACTTGTTCTACACAAGCTACTTTTCCGATGATTCTGACCTCATTGCTTATTGTTACCTCAATACAAGTAGTCGGAACCGTATACCTGATCCCAGTCGTCCCTGGAATCAATCACGCATTATAGATATGCTCTGGTGGGCTAGCATAAGTGCATTTATTTGCGCAACAAACGATGCTATCTATACCGTAACATTCCATAATGGTCAATTTAAGATTCTTCCTAAATTGAGAGGAAATTGGCCCTATGTCCGGGTTGCATCAAATAGGAACAGGCTGTGGGTGTGGATCGAGAGCAATAAAGATGATTTCAATGGAATTTTGATTTATGATGACGAGTTCGAGCTTGAGCGAAAAATTGATTTCGACGATGGCCGTTCTCGACGATTCGTAGGAAACAGTTCGAGCTTTTGCGTCACAGATCAGTTTGTGGCATCAATCTGTGAGCGCGATATCCACAATAAAACGCTTTTTAAAGTGAATTTCAACAGATTCAACATGATCAATTTCAAGACAATTCGACTTGGACGTTGTTATGGTGATACGATGATTCGAACCGACGGCGAGGATCAATTTTTCATCACTACAGGGGGAAATAAAGTTATCAAAGTTTCACTTGAACAACCGAAAATGTACTTTCGTCTTAGAAATGCTTGTGACGCACTCACCGTCATTAATAGTGGATCTTTCATTGTATGCTCGGGATCCAGCACCATGGAACTATGGCATAATTGAGCTCTGCCTTTTTTGCAAACCCTTATGACTGAGTGGCAACTGCCTGTGAGTGCTGGTGGGTTTAGAGATCGGATTATGACACCAACATCCACCTAGGTCCTCCCACCCCCTTTTTTCTTGTTTGCATCCTCGTACTAACTTTCAGAAGCACTGTTATACCTCACTTACTATATTAATTTAAATAATTATTGATCAAGTTCCCTTTAATACAATGGTCCTTTTCATTTCAATCTGAATGTTAACAAAAAGAATGGCAATCGATTTCAAATTGAAATGGGGGTTCACAAGGTCTCTAGAATTATATAGTATAAAGCAGAGTTCCACGGGACGGCCAAATATTTGTTCCATTCTGTTCTGCATCCAGAACCGCCTTATCCTGTCCCGAATTATTCTAACATATGAATGCAACTTTTTCTTTTTATCTGATAATGTGATTAGAACATATTGGTTAATTTCTACTTTCTGGTTCAATGAAATCCATTTATTTTATCAAGTATCAGTTACAAGATAACATTACATGAAAAAACATTTATATCAGGATGATATTTGTATGACAAACTTGTTTCAAAATAATATTTACACGAGAAACTCCTTATTACAAAAAGGACAATGAAAATATCAATAAGAAACACTAGCTGAAATACTATTCCTAGAGTAACTGATCTAAGAAAAAGTGTATTATCAACATTTAAATAATAAAAAAAAGATTAGAATCGCGTGAACAATGCTTACAATAAAATCACTGTATCGCTTCATATAAATGACATATTGACACTGAAAAAAAACAATCGAATGACCTCTAACGTCTGCAGGCTTAACTCAATGCATAAATTTCGAAAAATTGCAATGAATGCACAATACTCAATACCAATTTTGCTTGTATGAAATAGGCAAGACAAAGAAGTTAATTGATTTGGTCTCGTCCCCTCCTGAGAGGAATCAGTCCTGTCCTACTCCATTCCGCCACCTTTTCAGTTTCATTGTCCCATCCCGTCCCGAGAAGGGATTGGTCTCGTCCCCTCCTGAGAGGAATCAGTCCTGTCCTACTCCATTCCGCCACCTTTTCAGTTTCATTGTCCCATCCCGTCCCGAGAAGGGATTGGTCTCGCGTCACACGGAGGTATGCTGGCACAGAGGAATTTTGACTGGAATTCCTGATTTAATTCAACGATAACATTGCTGATAAATTCTGCTTAGAATTCAGTACAGAAAAACTATTAATCTATGAATCTATCAAAAACTTGAAAATCGAGAAGCGCACAAACTCGATAACGACTGAACAGTTGCAAGCTGAGGTCGCTAACTTTTGAATGAACAATTGAAACTACAAGTTTCATTTTTTCATTTGATACAAAAGTAGTTGTATTTGAAACGAGCAAGACCTCTGTGCAATTTTTGATTTGAATGTTGGCTTGATTAAATAAAGTTATTTTCTTGTGCCTGCTTAATTTTTCTTTAAATCAGGCTCAACTTTCTGGGGTTCAACTGTCGGTCTACCATCTAATAGTATGATTTATCTTTTCAAACTTAGGAGATTTCTTACTTCCATTCTATTACTTTTATCCAGTAATTATACTTTCAAATTCAACTCCGTTTTCTTTTAATTTATTTGAGTTTTGACTCGACAATGATTTGAAACTTTATTTCAGTAAATTTTGGATTCGAATGATGGACTGTCGATGCAAAATATTGATCGTTGTGTATACAATGAATCGTGGCAAAACGATTAAGTTGAAAAATATCGAAACCTCGGAAGAGTACTTGGTTGAGAATGTCAGAGACATCAAATGACGCTGCTGTGAAAGTATTGCAAAAATTTTGTATTTTGATTGAGCGTGAGAAAAAAACAGATCATGAAAAGAATGTATTATCTCAATCGCGTTATATGCTGTCGAATAGATAAGTCTACATTGACAGATGAATTCTTTCAAAAATTATAATTTCTCTAATGAAAGATATATTCGATGATTAATCTATGAAAAAGAACGTAATATTCATCGCACACAACAAACTTCGTCCAGATTTCAAGGGAGCAGAAAGGTATCTATTAAACTACATCTGCTTGAAAGAACGAGCAGGTTATCTGTAAGATTCACGGATGTCTCATACAACTATTGATAGACACTATTTTTCTATATTATGCACTAATAGACCATTTTTCTTCGGATTTTTAAGTTTCAACGGTTATTTCTCGTTACTTAAATGCAGACGGACATCGTTTCATTCAAGATTGTATTTTCTTCGGCACTATGCTTTTTTTAGATTTCAACTTACTACATAGTTTGGCAGTCAGTCGAACGAAATTTGCATTTTTACATAATCTCAATCTTAATTTTGATCGATGAATTAAAACAGCATTTCACCATGCACTTTTATTTTATACGAACTCAGTGTATCGTAAATTTTTTCTAGTGACGATATTCATATTTCAGGTATATCGTTTAAATCAATTCGTAACGCGTTGAAAATCTGAGATAAACCGGTGTAAAACAGGCAGTACATTAATGTTAATACATTACCTTAAATGCCACGTGTGTGGTACACGTGCAAGAAAAACTGATAGAATAGAAAATGCACTGATTGACTGAGTGTTGGCATTGATTTAATATAAAGCTTCGAGCACAAATTAATATTTCTTTTATAGATTTCTATTTCACGATAATCATCGACGATGAATCAATTAGATGGTCAAAAATTAAAAATATCTGTTCTTACACCAACTCATAAACCACTAAATATTGAATTTGAACATGTTATTCATGGTTGTGGTTCAACAGACGGCAAAAAAAATATTTTATTGAAATTCTACCACCTGAAAATATATTCTACGTTAAAGACCAAGGTGACAATAGAGACCCAACAAAAAATCGACAATGTATTNAAGCAACAGAAGATTTACGTAAAGATGGTAAAAGTACATTAGCTCATAATATTATATTTATACGATCAGAACATAAAGTACCACCAAGTCAAGCACGAAATATTTGCATCCAAAAAAGTAGTGGACAATTTGTTTGTGTATTGGTATGTACGATGATTTAAATCGCATATCTGAACGAAACAATATTTCATTGCTAGGATGATGATGATCTTTTTCTTCAACGTACAATTTATCATTTTGCATATGGTATTTTACAAAATCCTACAAAAAGTTTTTTTGTGTCAGATTTTCTCCGAGTGAACGAGAATTTGCAATATATGCTCAAAGAAGATTATTATGGTTGGATTTTTTCATCACGACACGAAATGCTTCAAGCAATATTTGATAGTCATCATTTTATTCAAGGTACTAACTATTGTCACCATACCTGAAATCTGCTTAGTCATCAATCGACTTTTAATTAACGGCGGGCATTCTCTTTTTTCGATCAGTTTAAGCGTTTAAGTTAGAGTGTCTACATATATTTCCGTTGAAGAAAACGTTTGTCGTAGGCAAATCAAGAGAGTGATGCATGTTCTCTATATTTAATCCATCCAAGAATATCATTAGGATATACACAAAACTTCGATTTCTTTGCTAGTGAAAATGAGTCTTCAAGGTCGCGATTATCTGAAATTGGAGAAATCAGGAAAATTCCTGTAACTTAACTGAAATCGTTTCCGTGTTGCAATTTGTACAGATCGAAAGAAAAGATTGTTTAACTGCAATTCGCGTGTATTCTAAGTCGAAAATTATGCAATGA